>VUQS01056597.1:6096-17648 GCA_015108495.1 Heterochromis multidens | reverse complement strand
GGTAGGAAAACGGGTACAGCATCAGTGCATAAGGTCACTATCAGGATTGATGAGTCCGACGGATCGAAGCCATTACAAATTTCTCATGAGCCCCCTCTCCCTGCCTGTGACTCTAAATTAATGGAGAGAGCTATGAAGGTGAAGTGCACACGAGTATCAAGTTATTTTCAATGTTTTACTGTACAGTTACCTTACAGTTTAGTAGAACTTTTCCCTCTCCCTCTCTCTCTTTTTTTTTTAAAGATTGATCACCTGTCAGTAGAAAAGCTTTTGATTGACAGTGTACATGCCCGGTCCCATCAGAAGCTGCAGGAACTGAAGGCCATTCTAAAGACCAGCAATCCCAGCGACAACTGTATGCATCCACTCTTCATTTTTATCACTTCAAATGTGTTTATTTAGCAAAGCCATTGAAACCTCTGTTTCCTTCTATCAACTGCAGCCAGCCATTATCATCTGGCTGTAGATTAGACTGATGAGTTTTTGTGTTTGAGTTAAAAAACTCAGCGCTTAGAGAGGTTCTCTTTCACGCATCCCACATTCTCCTTCTGTCAACTAATATCTGCAACCAGTCCTTTGAGTCATTTGCAGTGAAAAGACACACTTAAGTGTTTGTTTGTTTGTTTGTTTATTTGTTTCAGCATTCATCGAGACTGCTTTACCCACACTCGTTATTCCAATACTTGAGCCCTGTGGCCGCTCAGAGTGCCTACACATTTTTGTAGACCTGCACTCTGGCATGTTCCAGCCCATGCTGTATGGGTTAGGTAAGCAGGAGTAAATATTACAACATAACTGTTTTTTGTTTTTTTTTTCTTTTAAAACTGTTCATTGTGTTGATTCCAGTAAGCTTTTTGTGCTCCTGGTGTGTTATATTACAATAGGAACCATTTATGTATTTATTGGTAATATGATTGAGATGATTTAAATGTGTATATACATTTAATGCTGTGTTGAAGATAAACCCTTGGTGTGCTCTCTCTGTAGATCAGTCCATATTGGATGACATTGAAAAGACCGTCAACGACGATATGAAGCGTATTATCTCTTGGCTTCAGCAACTGAAGTAAGTCCACGTCAAATCAAGATGAAAATAATCCGTTAGCTGTAAAGATGTACTGTTCTTAAAGTGTTATTAGCACACATGAAAGAAGCAGATACACAAAAGAGTCAATAGTAGGAGATAGAGTCTGACGCCTGCCTGTAGCTTGTCAGAATTGACTAATTGCAGTCAGTAGCAACACTTGGCTCAGCAGATGGGATGATGGGTGTTGAGATGAATTGTCTGTGCTGTGAGTCTTGCATGAGTGAACAGTGATTGGACAATGAGTATGAGCTACGAGCCCTGGAGTTTTTGCTGCTCTGCTTTCATGAAGAGACTGACTCTTTCTCTCCGGCCAGGTTCTGGTTGGGGGAGCAGCGCTGCCGGCAGTCTGTGAAACACCTTCCCACTGTGTGCACTGACATCCTTCACCTCTCCAACTCAGCTTCTCACCCTGTTGGCAACCTGTCAAAACACAAGCTCTTCATCAAGCTCACGCGGCTTCCGCAGTACTACATTGTGAGTTTCTCAGCCAGTACATTACTGACAAGGGCTGAGGTAAAACTCCTCTGTTACTTAGATTTTCATGTCCTCCTTTCAACTCTGGATCTTTTCCTCTTATCCTTTTTTTAGGTGGTAGAGATGCTTGAAGTGCCTAGCAGTCCCACAGCGTTGCAGTACAAGTACTCTTTCCTGTCAGTGTCTCAGCTGGAAGGAGATGATGGACCCATATGCGCGCAGCTTCTGCAGCATTTCAAACCCAATCTAGAGCACCTTGTGCAGGACACGACAACGGGGAGAGTGGCACAGCCTGGGACTAAGAGAAAGGTAGTTGCACAGACAGCTTTTATCACAGAAAAAAAAGAATGTTGCATTGAGTTTCATTTTCTTCCTCATGTGTGGCATGGCATTGCTAGGGAAAAACATATGTGCACAGTTGGATGCTTGAAACCACAAATATTTCCTTTCAACATGCATCATTTATTTTTTTGTTTCTGTTGCTCTGTAGATTGTTGGAGACCAAGGGGAGCCAGAGCCAAAGAAGCCTAAGCGGTCTGGAGAAATGTGTGCCTTCAACAAAGAGCTGGCTCACCTAGTTGCAATGTGTGATACCAACATGCCTTTTATTGGCCTTAGAGCAGAGGTAACTTCACAGTGCTCAGATACTTTGAATCACTCCCACGTGTGGTGATTAGACAGCCCCAGTTTTGTGTTTTCTGGCTGATGCTGCATCCCTCTCTCTGCCTTTTAGCTGTCCAACATGGAGATTCCAAATCAGGGAGTCCAAGTGGAAGGAGACGGCAGCAGTCATGCAATACGTCTGCTAAAGTAATAAATACAGTCACAAATGTGCAGTTGTGTACACAATTCATTTTGTTCAAAGTGTAATAAACTGTAAAAAACTGTAAACCATTATGAGTCTACAGTGTATTGGGTTTTCTTTTACAGGATTCCTCCCTGTAAAGGAGTAGGAGAGGAGACCAGGAGAGCTTTAGAGCGTTCCCTACTGGACTCCACCTTCCGCCTGCAGGGCAGGAACAACAGAACCTGGGTGGCTGAACTGGTGCTGGCCAACTGCCCTCTCAACAGCACACATAGCAAGGAGCAAGGTAAACACCATTTACAGAGTGTTATTTATGTACATTGCTTTAGTTTTCAAAAAATCTGTGATATTAATATTTTTTATGGATTTCTACATTAAGCAACAAAACCACCAGCTGTAACTCTTAAAAGGCTAAGAATAAAATTTGTTTAGTGTTTGAGAGCAAGGGATCTGCATTTTCCTTATGGACCAGCTTCTAAACAACTGTCTCCTGTATTAGCCTCCACGCGACACGTGTATCTGACCTATGAGAACCCTCTGTCAGAGCCGGTGGGCGGGCGGAAGGTGGTTGAGATGTTCCTTAATGACTGGAATGCCATTAGTCAGCTCTACCAGTGTGTCCTCAACTTCTCTCGTGCACTGCCAGGTGAGTGCATGATCATCTGAAAAGCCAGTAATTGATTGCATTTATATGTAAATGACCTGACAGTGTGTGACTCTAGGACCTGTCACTTTATCATAAAAGAAGCTATTGTGCTTATTCCCAGCCCCACATTTTTATTTTTAGACTCAACTAGACTAATTTTGTATGATTCTCAGTTCGAAAGAGTTCTTATTATACACTGGGCCTTGGTGCAGGCCATTGATTCATCCTCTGGGATATTCCCTTTGACTTGGTTATTATGTTATATATCCTTTTGTTGCAGGTTCATGGAAATGCAATAAAGGCAACAGATTTCAAATGAGTTCTGATGTGAGATAAAAAAAAAAACAACCTAATCTAATCTGTTTTACTCTTGAGAGTTTGTATGGGAAAAAAAATATATGCATAGTTGCAATGTAATCCCAGATTTGGATTATCACAGGTACACCTGCCTAACATAGCTGCACATTATGAATTTTTCCCCTCCAGAGATGCCATCTTACTTGAGTATGTTCTCAGAGGTGCGGCTATATAACTACCGTAAGCTGGTGCTGTGCTATGGCACCACCAAGGGCAGCTCTGTCACCATCCAGTGGAACTCCAGCACTCAGCGTTTCCACCTTGCCCTGGGAACTGTGGGGCCTAACTCTGGCTGCTCCAACTGCCATAATATCATCCTTCATCAGCTCCAGGAGATGTTCAACAAAAACCCAAATGTGATGCAGCTGCTACAGGTACACTATGGCGCAGTTACAAAAATGTAGCCACAGAATGCACATGTGCACTTTTTGGAGCTGGATTAAGGGATAATTTGAAATGAAATTAAATCAAACAGATGTGATTGGATTGCTTAAAAACTGGGTGTGACTTAGCGAATGCAGCAGTGTCATATTACATGCAGCACTATGGTGCTGTTGAGCTGCACCTTCAACATCTATGCTTTTAGTCCAGATGGGGGAGAAATTGTCCCAAAAAAAATCTAATTTTTTTTTTTTTTTTGTTATCAGTTTTACCTGATAAAATCAAAACACACACTGCCTACTAAAACACTGCTTTGCTTATGGAATTATATTTATGTTAAAAGCCCTCCTCACTCCTGACCTGTTAGCCTGTGGTACAATATCACACACCTTGTTATGATTAAAATAAAACCCTTATTATGAGGTTTTGTGTCCTTTGGCCGGTGTTCTTTGTTTAGTTCATTCTCCTCATGCAGCTCTACAAAATACCCGCAAATGTTATTTATACCATTTACTTATACTCCTGTGTTTTTAAATTTTCTGGAAAAATTAAAAATTTAAATTTTTTAAATTTTCTTTGTGTCTCCAGGTGCTTTCAGACACACAAGCACCTCTGAATGCCATCAACAAGCTACCTACGGTGCCCATGTTGGGCCTCACCCAGCGCACCAACACTGCCTATCAGTGCTTCTCCATCCTGCCGCAGTCATCCACACACATCCGACTGGCGTTCCGAAACATGTACTGCATCGACATCTACTGCCGAAGCCGCGGAGTGGTAGCCATTAGAGACGGAGCCTACAGTCTCTTTGACAACACTAAGATTGTAGAGGGCTTTTATCCTGCTCCAGGATTGAAGGTATAGCAGGCTCACAGGCACAGTAATAATGTAGAAGTTCTTTAAGCTTAAATTTATGTTTAAACTGCCACACAAAAAAAATCTTTACACTTGCAGTTGTCATTACAAGCATTGTGACCTATTGAAAGGATGCTTTCTTGGGTGCTAAATATTAAACCACTGCCTGCAGTGTATTAGCTTTGCTTACTGTAAATACTAGACTAAAGGATGCCCAGTCTAGCTCTGTTGCAGGGATAGGCTAAACTATCAATGTTTTCATCTGACTTTTGCCAAGCACATGAATAAGCCAGTTTCCCCAGATGTTGAATGACTTTAAAATGGATTATCAGACATTAAAATGGAACATCAGCTGGATGTAATGGAGTATTCAACTGCTTACATTTCTTTCTCCTTTCTCCTCTTTCTAGACATTTCTAAACATGTTTGTAGACAGCAATCAGGATGCTCGCAGGCGATCGGTCAATGAAGATGACAACCCGCCCTCACCTGTGGGTGTAGATGTTATGGACAGTCTTATGAACCAGTTGCAGGCTCAACAGCAACCACAGACTATGAGAGGGGGTCCGGGAGGAGTATATCCTCCCCTAACGTCACCACCACCCAATTACTATGCTAATGTAACTCCATCACCATCCATGATGCCCACCCCATCACCAGGTAATGGGATGTATGGTACTTTTTAGTGCCTAAATGAGCGTGTGTGAATGTCACAGTGAACTGTTTGTGTCATATAAGCTTGTTAAGCTGCCATACAGCATTGTTTTCTCACTACACATTCTGTCATCAGCCACCCCGCTGACTTATGCATTTGTTGCAATAGCAGATGGTGCCAAAGAATGAGATTGTGCAACCATGTGTGCCCATTTTAATTTTGTGAAACCATGCGATCAGTTGTTTCTCCTGCAACATGCACACCTCGCAGCCAAAAGGGAACAAAACATGCGTTTAGTCATGCTCCTTCCATTCTCCTCCATCTCAGCCCGCCAGCCAGAGACTACAGCCCTTCCGCCCAGCTTTAGCTTGTGTGCACATGGAGTGAGTGAGTGTGTGTAAAGAGTACTTGTCACCCTTAGTCTGATGAGCCCTTTGATGTGTGTGCGTGTGTGTGTGTTTGTGCGCGTGTGTGCAGGGAACATCCATGCCTCTGGCTCCCCTAGTGGAGCTCTAAGGGCACCCTCTCCTTTCGGGCCAACCCCGTCCCCGTCTTCTTTGGGCATAGCCATGGGCCAGACCAGCTTTGCCAGTCCCCACGGTAAGCAGCAGGATAAATACTGGCCTGGTGGTAATTCTGTTCTGCTGGGCAAAGGCTGGAATGGGCTGAACTGAATATTCTAGGCTACAGACATTAATAGGCATATGATAAATGGTCTGCAAAGCATGGGCACACAGTGGTTTATTTATCTGAGTATGTTTATTGTTTTATGTTAAGTCTTAATGTGTTGGTGATTGCTGGCTCTCCTTCACCCTAGGTGTTTTGGACCCTAGCTCTCCATATGCCATGGTGTCTCCCAGCAATAGGGGCCAGTGGCCAGGTTCACCCCAGGTCTCAGGGCCTTCTCCTGGGGCAAGGATCCACGGAATGTCCCCTGGCAACCCTTCACTGAACTCACCCATTCCTGACCCTAATTCTCCACGTGCTGGGTCTAGTAAGTACTTCTATTTAAAGGCCAACACTTCATAATATTAGAGTTTAAATAGTATATTTTAGATGTATTAAAATCAATCTGTCAGCTGTTATTTTTATTTTAACTTGACAATTATTTTACAGATTTTTATTTAGTTTTTTTTTAAAAAATTGTTTTTAACGTGTCTCTTTATCTTTGGTTTAGGTTCACAAGTCATGCCTACCAGTATGCCTCCACCCCGCAAGCTACCTCAGCGCCCTTGGGCTGCCTCCATTCCTACTATCCTCACCCACAATGCCTTGCATGTGCTTCTGCTCCCCTCCCCCACTCCCTGCCATGTGCCCGGCCTGGCAGGAAGCTACCTCTGCTCACCTCTGGAGCGCTTTCTGGGTTCAGTTATCATGAGACGGCATCTACAGAGGATCATCCAGCAGGAAGCCAATGTGAGTGACAAGCAGAGCCATCCATAGAAATCAGTCTGTGGTATTTAATTTACCAAATGATATTATCTGTTCTGCACTACACATTGAAAAAGTTATGCACACTGTTTGCTTGCAGCAAGGCTATATTTATGTCTTCATGCATGCTCAATAATCCAGGTAAGGAAATCCCAGAAAGCTGAATCTGTTCATCTGGACGTAGTGTTTTCAGTGGGAGAAACGTTTTATCACCTCCTGGTGACTTCTTCAGTCTCAGCTGACTGCAGGTTTCCCCAACCTTATAAACAGTACATTTGCATAATGACCAAAACCAGCACCACTGACTAACAATGGGCTATGAGGTCAGTTTCATTATCATTAATATGCAAATTGTCATGACCATTGATCAGTGGCCATGAGTACCATTCACAGAGAGTTGGGGAATGGCTGCAATCACAGCATGAACTGATTATGCAAATGTACTGTTTATAAGGTTGGGGAAACCTGCAGTCAGCTGAGATGAAGGAAGTCACTTGGATGGTGACGAAACGTTTCTCCCACTGAACTGTGTAATTATAAATAAGATTCAATTTATAATTACACAGATTTCTCTTAAAATGATACCTAATTTTCTAGAAGTGTTCAGTGAAATGCATAAAATAATCAATTAAAAGACCTGAATTATACTTACCACTGTATAGAGTAACATCTGAAGCAAAGTAGAGGTCACTCTGGAGGAATAGGGCACATCATAAGGACCAGGTATCTCTCCGTGCTGCTAAAGCCTCTTTTCCACTAGTACCTACTCAGCTCGACTCGGTTTCTGTCGTTTTCCATTACAGTTGAGTACCATATCAGTGTGGGTGGGGTTCTTAGAGCAAGGCGACCCGAAAGTCCTGTGACTTCTTTTATATGTGACACAAACGCACAACAGTTGAGGACATCGAGGCGATGGTATACCTGCGGCTTGGTCGATGGCTTTTTGTCAGACTCAGGGTAAAAGAAGAGAGCCAGAGAAGGCTGCGGGCAGCGAGATGAAACGCGGTGTTTGTGTGTAGCCATTTCCCTCGTTGCTGGGTTTAAAAAATGGCGCGTTTGAATCATGAAGGAGTCACTCTAATGACTCATCCGGTGACGTCACTCCCTGGCCAATCAGTGACATGCAGTCCGTTGATGTCACATTTTTGGATCGACTCAGCTCGCTTGGAACCCCAGCCGAGCAGGTACTAAAAAAAGTACCTCATACCAGGTACTACCACCTAATGGAAAACCCTAAAAACCTAGAGCCGAGCCGAGTATGTACTAGTGGAAAAGGGCTATAAGATTAACTGGAAGCTCGAGGTTTTTATTTCATTTCATTTTCTGGGCTAGCAAACAGGATACACAACATCTGGATTATTGTTAGATGCTGACCCAAGATTCAGTGTATTTTTACAGTGGCTGCGGCTATGTGCAGGTAATGTTACTGCTCACAAACTACCAACAGAGCAGCCACATCAACACTAAAGAGCTGCAGCAAAGTCTTTAGTCGAAAAATCTAAACTAAATCTGCAAAAAAGCAAATATCCCCAAAAATATGGCCTTAGATGAGTGTGAATTTCACCAACTGTATCCCTGACCTTACATTAGCTTAACTGTTAAGATACTGCGTGAACCACCACTTACTGCAGGATACTGATGTCATTTTTATTTTTATTTTTTATAGTCAGTTAACATACAGAGGAAAAAAATCCAAAAATATTAACTCACATTATATTTGACTGTTAACTGATTTGATTGAAGCATCATTTGATAACAGTTAATGTTAGCTAGCCGGAGCCTTATCGATCGCCTTTAATGTTGCTAAATAACCAGCCTACATAAGGACAGAAAACACTCCTTCAGCCCACTTTTATAACGGGTTTGACAAGTAAAAGATTCAATTATGTTTAGATGTGAAATATAAATTTCTCATGTTGGATAAATGGCATCCATATATGCAAATCCACCCGATTGCCATTTTTCCACTGCAGTAACCACCCCTACTGTGTCATCTCTTCTCTCTTCCAGTTAACTATTGTGAACTCTAATGAGCCAGGGGTGATCATGTTCAAGACTGAAGTGCTCAAGTGCCGTGTGGCTCTCAACCCAAATAACTACCAGACGCTGCAGCTCAAAGTCACTCCAGAAAACACAGGTCCCTGGTCCCAGGAGGAACTTCAGGTGCTGGAGAGGTTCTTCGAGACTCGTGTAAGTCTTGCTTTTTTCTGAACTGCTCATACTTAAAAAAACCCATATTATTTTGTAAATATTTAAAACATGGCTGTAATGGAGGGTTTGGAGCATGCCTTTTAAGGTCAGTTGTAGTAAGACACCTTCACCCATGTTATGATCATTAATCCATCCTGTGTTTTCCTCCCCTCTAGGTTGCTGGTCCTCCCTTTAAGTACAACACCCTGAATGCCTTCACAAAGCTGCTGGGTGCACCCACTAATATCCTTAGGGACTGCGTGCGCATCATGAAGCTTGAGTTGGTGAGTAACTTCTTTTATATGGAGTGCTGTTGCACTGATGTGACTGGATTATGTTTAAATTTACATGTTTTTCCCAAAATATAGAAAACATCTGTAAATATTAGCAGTATAGTGTGTCAAAAGACAATGGAAACATAAGTAGATACAGAAAAAGAAAGCTATGTGTCTCAATAATGCATTTTTTTATCTCCACTTTTAACACTGAATTATCTTTGTGTTTGAAAGGTAATCCATGAATAACCCTTTCTTTCTTCTCCCTTCAGTTCCCTGACCAGGCTGCACAGCTCAAGTGGAATGTCCAGTTCTGCCTCACCATCCCCCCCAGTGCTCCACCCATCGCTCCTCCTGGAACCATTGCTGTGGTGCTCAAATCTAAGATGCTTTTCTTTGTAAGTCACCGCAGTGCTTTATCTTTTTTAAACACTTTTTAAAAAAATTTTCAGTTGATGGTAAAACCACATCAACATGTACATAAATATTTAATAAACCCATGACTTCTTGAAGCCACCTCACCACTGTTAATTTTGTTGACCAATAACCTTCGTCATAGTTTTCGTCAACAACTTTTTTTTTTCTGACGAAAACAAGACGATAACTAAATAAAAACTAATGCACGAGAACAAAATCTGTGATCAAATGTATTGACACACTTTCGTCAATGAATAAAAACGAGATGAAAATATTCTGGAGAGTCGAGATCCAATCAGAACTAATTAAATTGTTCAGATAGGCAGGACGAGTTTGGAAGTGATCCAAACGGAAGTAATCTCTTTGTGGAGTAAGGTTAGACACTCACATTTAATCTGCCCCCGGGAAACGCTACAACTCGCTCCCATGCTCCCTGTTTCTCATGAAAACGTGACAAAATGTTGATGCTTGGGAGGAAGAGAAGATCAGACATATGGACACATTTTACATTTGATGTAAAAAGGAAAACAAGACGCTTTGTAAACCGTGTGGAGCAACTCTCACCAGTAAAAACGTGACAAACTTTTATACTTTAGTCACTGAATCAACTTTAGATTTAATCTATTATAACCTTATGATGTTTAGTCCACTAAAACTGAAAGAATTTAGATGCCTAAATTATGACTAAAACTAAATGACGTTTTAGTCAAAAGACAATGACTAAAACAAAATCAACATTTGCTGTGAAAATTAACACTGCACCTCACCCTTTGTATTTGGTCTGTTTTGTCCCACAGTTGCAGCTGACCCAGCGTATCCCGGTACCCCAGGAGCCAGTGAGCATTATTGTACCCATTGTGTACGACATGGCCACAGGCCTCACTCAGCAGGCTGATATCCCCAGACAGCACAGCTCCTCTGGAGCCGCAGCACTCATGGTCTCTAATATCCTAAAGAGATTCAATGAGCATCCTGCTAGACAGGGTGAGACTCTGCCCTCCCTCAGCTGACGCGCACTGAATAATTTACTGTACCTAAACCATTCTAATTAGATGTAAAATGGCTTTGCTAACACTGA
Source organism: Heterochromis multidens (assembly GCA_015108495.1). Taxonomy (NCBI): domain Eukaryota; kingdom Metazoa; phylum Chordata; class Actinopteri; order Cichliformes; family Cichlidae; genus Heterochromis; species Heterochromis multidens. The sequence goes on along the minus strand of VUQS01056597.1, from coordinate 6,997 downwards.
CTGTATTCTTTGCCTCCCAGGTGAGTGCACCATATTTGCATCTGTTCACGAGCTGATGGCCAACCTCACCCTTCCCCCTGGCACCCGTCAGTAGAAACCACAAAGTCAGACCCAGTGTGGAAACTCAACCCGTGTCCCTTTAAGACAGAGGATGAGCTAATCTTTAAGCTTACCCGACGCATGAGTGTAAAAGCTGTGGTCCCAAGATGTCAAAACCGAGCTTGTGTTCCCTTTGATTCAGCCACTGGACTTTTGATGTGATCATTTCAAAGGGGATTCAAATATGTACAGTCTTGGAGACGGTCTTTAAGACAACATTGGATGCAAAAGGATATAAATGTTTGTTTGTTTTTCCTCCAGGTGCACTTGTAAACAAAAATTATGTATTAAGATTTTTTTTGGTTGTTTTTTTTTTTGTTTTTTTTACAGAAATATGTATATTTAAGTGTTTAAAAGAATGAGGTGAGAGACTTTTTTTGCTAGAGCCCTGACTTTCTCTTTTTTTTTAATAATGCCAGACTGATATCAGACTGATATTATTGTAGTATCGGGAGATATTTTCCTTAGCACACTATTTAACTGGTTTCTTGCCTTTACCTTGTCATTCCTCTGCAATCTAATTTCAAACGTACACTTTGGATACTGTAAAAACTGTGATAAACTTTATAAGCCAGTTGTATTTTATTAAGAACCATTTGGAGTCCTGATTAAAGGATTTGAGACATCTTTTCTGACTTATGCTATTTTAATTCTGAGTTGGTTTATGCTTTGAGAATTTTCCACTAGAAATGACAAATAATCGGATAATTTACTTAAACCAAAATAAACTGAGTCTAAAGAAAAAAATTAAATCTTTGATCCTATAATGAGGAAATGTAGTGGCTCTGTTTTGATTCCCCCC
>VUQS01056594.1:0-13275 GCA_015108495.1 Heterochromis multidens | reverse complement strand
GAGGACATCAGGCCCTCAGGCCACCCTCATGAAGTCTGTTTGTGATTGTTTGGTCAGAGACATTCACACCAGTGGCCTGCTGGAGGTCATTTTGTAGGTCTCTGGTAGTGCTCATCCTGTTCCTCCTTGCATAAAGGAGCAGATACTGGTCCTGCTGATGGGTTAAGGACCTTCTACGGCCCTGTCCAGCTCTCCTAGAGTAACTGCCTGTCTCCTGGAATCTCCTCCATGCTCCTGAGACACAGCAAACCTTCTGGCAATGGCACGAATTGATGTGCCATCCTGGAGGAGTTGGACTATCTGTGCAGCCTCTGTAGGGTCCAGGTATTGTCTCATATACTCTGATTAAAAAGTGTTCCTTTAATTTTTTTTTTTTATCAGTGTATAAACTGAAAAACTGCACCAAGGCCCTGAATGAGATAAATAAAAGTTATTTTGAATTTTGAATCATGCAAACCAGTAGAGTCCAAGAATAAATTGACAGAGGTGTAAATTAGCATAACTGTCTCCCTTAAAGTTTTGTGATGAAAATGTTAGCAACATTTTTCTTATGTACACATCCAGCGTGCGTCATCTGGAGTCATGTTTGTATCCACCCGAATCTAAGTCTAACATTCAATCTCTGCCAACTTCTGACAAACAGTTCTCACTGTCATCATAACAGCGGTAAGATTGAGGCAAAGCAGTAACAATTTGGATCATAAAACCAAAACAATGAGCTGAGGGACACAAAACAGCTCTACATTACTGAGGAGAACAGCTGAGTCGCAGAAGTTTTCTGGGCATTTGTCAGTACAAGAAACCGATTTTCCTGTATTTCTGTGCTTTCCTGCAGTCTTATTGTTTATTTTACTTTGTGTGCATTTTACAGTGACTTTTCCCCACAAATCCCTCTCCTTGCAGCCCTCTGTTGTCTTTTTAAAGTTTAAATCCACCCACTCTTGTAAGCCTTGGAAGACGTTTGGAATTGATGAGCACCATGGTGTGTGTGCGAGGGCGGCATGGATATGGCTGTCCGTGTTTCATGTTTTTGATCCAGTTGTTGTGGAATCTTATTCAGACTGTGACACATGTGCTGTTAAGATGAGAAATAGAGAGCCCATAAAAGTTGTGCGTCACATCCCACGCAATACAAGCCGTATAGGCACGAGGTCTGGTTGTGCCGTGCGGGGGAGAGCTTGCAGTGCACGGAAAGCTCATGTCTCACAACAAGCTCTGTGCTGCAGGCCCCACATACACTAATTAGACCTGATATACAGCCTGATGTGTGCTGATTGAAAGCAGGCTCATCTAACTCAGGACAGGGTCCTGCTGCACTGCTGCGGAACGCCGGAGGGTGTCATTTTGTTTCCAGGCACTGGTCTAAGGTCAGTTTCACAGTCTCCAGACAAATGTCTATGGTAGTGATTTAGAGAGGGTAAGCTGATGCAGATCTATGGCCATTATGCATTAGAACTTATTAAAAGGATGTGGCTGTTTGTGCGCTCACTGGGCTGTGCAGCCCTCAACCAGCTGTCCATGTGGCGACAGCTTCAGCTTCACACAGAAATGAGTGGCATGCACTAGGCAGCACAGGCCACGGCACTGTGCCAACCATGCCAGGCACTCCCTCAAAACTTCTTCTAGTATGCACCCTGTGTTGGAAGTGCTACACTATAATGTCTGTATCTGTATCTCTTTTCAATGTAAATTGGTGATACAGTTTTTGTGTAACTTGATTGAGAAATACATGGAGAGTTTTTTTTTTTTTTCCAGGATTCTGTCTTCTCTATCCTCTCTGTCTCTCATAAAATGGATCACTTGGGAGGCAGAGAGATGGCAGGACAATTATCCAAAAAAGCTGTTTTCACTGGAACTGCAATCAAGCACCTGGAAAACTTAGCCATCTACAATCAAGCGCCTAGCCAAAGCTTTACTATTTCCTATTGAAATAGTTTATAGATTCATTATTATCAAGCAGTTTATTTGATTAGTGTAGATTCCATCAGTGGTGTTATATGAGGTTGGATGCAAGGCTCCATATTTACTGTAGCATGATTATCCAATGGATATACAGTGAGAATGCTCTCAATGACCTCCAGCAGCTTCACTTTAATTACATGCAAAATAAAGAAAGTGCTGGGACATTTTTGGCAGCACAGGCCAACAGCATGTAGAAAAGAGCCACACTTGTGATTTTACAGCTGGTTTGCAATTGCAGAGTAATTAGAGATTAAGAAAACATGACTTATGTCAATGAAATAATGGCAACCCATTGACAAAAATGCCTTTAGCAGCCCAACAACTGGTGAAAGACCAATTGTTAGACTTAACTGCATGCCAGCTTGAAAAGAACACAGCGGGTTCATTTTTCCAACATTAGTTCTTGTAATGAACCAACATTTTTTCTTCTGGGCCTGCCATTTGTATCAAGCTTAAACAAATTATGTTCCAATAACTTTTTCAATGACCCAGAGGTGATTTGATTTTCCTTCAACTCACACATTATTAGTCAAAATATTACATTTCCATCTGTGAGGACTGCATGTATAATCACAGAGTGTCCAGTTAAGTTGGTGACTTGATTGATGGCGGCCTTGACTTAATAGTCCACAGTTTTTGCTTTTTTTTGCCACTATTAGATTTCTAAACACAGCACTAGTTAATCTGTGTGACTGTGAAGGTGGGAAATCTTACACAGAAAGGTCTTGAAGCAATAGTTCAAGATTCACCTGCTTTCAAATGACACGTGACATGCTTCTTTTTTTTAACCTGGCAGAGCTTTTTTTCATTTATTTTTAAGAACTTCCACCAGAACACTTTGACTGCTGTTGTAGTCTTTGACATTGCATTTATCCCCCTTTTTGTATAGTAACATCTAATATCACAGTGCTACAAGGGTTGTAACTGCCCTGTAGTAACATGCATTTCTTCTCTTTTGTTGTTTAACAGCAAACAGGCACCTTCTGGTGGTTGTAACGCAACATACTCCCAAGTGCCAGTAGAAAAAAAATATATTTTAAGAAATATTAGGTCATATTTAGTTTAAAAAAAATAGTATTATTCAATTATTATCAACAATTTAACAAATATTTGAAAAACTTGACTATCCCTAATTCTTATACATGCAGCTAAAGCAAGTAAAGTAAACTCCTTAGCTAGAACAAGCTAACTTAATTTAAAATCTGGGGAAATTAATGACCTGGCTCTGTTCAGAGATAACAAAATCCGCCAGCCAAAGTTTACTAAAAAACACATTATTGAAATAGAAGTCAAACAGAAAGCAAATAACCAAATGTTAAACATTTTCTCTATTCGTGTAGGCTAATCTACTATGTCAAGAGGTCCTAAACAGTGAGTCTTTCCAACATAGCATATGGTCCATGCGGGAACCAGACCTGTCCAAAAGCTGAGTTCTACTGACATACTTTTACAACCATAAATACAAATTAATGATATAGTTTGGTAATGAAAGAATTAGACATTAACAGTAACAACCAAGCTCAAGCTAGTTTGTCTAACTGTAGATTAATAGTCCACAGTTTTTTAATTAATAGAGCTAACTACCATGACTGAGGAAACTAATCCCACTGGGGTGGCTGATTGAGATCACATCTAGACTGATGATTTTAGAGTGGATGGGCCAAGGCGAGTTAGATTTGCTCATGTCCCTTATGTCTCTTTGGAACTAAGAAGAAGTCATTCATCAGCTTGTGCAGCTAGCTTTAAAGTATGATCTCACTTAAAAATGGCAAAACAAATGGAAATGTGTTGAGGAGATCCTGCACTCACAGTTGCTGACTCCAGCTATCCCAGTGTGTGGTGAGTTCACTAAAGCACTTGTGCACCTTAAGATAATGTCTTTCCTGCTTTCTACACTATGCTCTCTAAGACACATGCACTTTTGTAAATGTGGCTACATTTACATTTTCCTGACATGTTTTGTTTTTTATCCTTGAATTTGTTGTGTAGCCTATAAAGGTGTACCAATGGATTACTTTATTAATTATATAATTTGTTTTAAAATTAAATGTTACAGGTTTCTTACTGTGCAACCTCTGTTTTGTGCACAGAAGTAACGACTTCTCTGTCATAGTTTATCCCTTTGTGAAACAGTAAACTGAGGTGAGCCAAATGCCCCCGCTGTCACAGCTGGCTGTCTGTCCATTCCTTTTGTAGTCCTTTTGTGGCATCCCTGCACCACAATAAAATTATCAAGTACAGAACTGTGCAAAAGTCTTAAGTCAACCCTCATTTCTTTATATTTTGTTTCCAAAGAGCCAGACTTTCTTGTAATTTTTTAAAATTGGTCTTGACCAATAGTTCTCCAGGCTTTCTGAAGGTCTTTCAAAGTTTTCTTTGGACACTGGACACTTCTTCATTCATTTTTAGTCCAGTCCTTGTGCCTGACCATTTTCAGAGGAATACTTTTTTTGTTTGTTAAACTGATGTACAAATCAGTCATGCGCAAAAAAGCCATCTAACTCAAGGGATGAACTGGTGTTGTCTCTATACATTACAGACAACTTAGCAAAGAACCAATTGTATTTAGGCACTTTTTTACTATCAGCCTGTCACCAAAAAACATAATTTGTTCCCATTTCTTTTGCTGAATCGATGAAACGATAGCACAGTTTGACAGACATAAATTTTTGCTTGAATTTAAGCTTGAATTTTTGCACCAACAAGGGGATTCCTAATGAGCTATTAGCCAAAACCTGGCATATCTCAGTATGGTGTACAGTCTGTCCTTGAAAATTTGAGGAAACTGGACAAGTGGAGGACAAAACAGGAAGTGGCAGGCCTACAAAACTATCTATAGCAGGTGAAAAGTATCTGAAAGTCATGTCCTTAAGAAATGGGAAATAATCCAGCAAAGACCTGATACAGGACCTGAGAGATGCATCTGGCCCTTCAGCTGATCCATCTACTGTTTACCGAAGCCTCATCAGAAATGTGGAAGGTTGGCTGTGAAGAAGCCATTCTTAAGGAAGGGAAATAGGGAGAAAAGGCTGAGGTATGCCACATTACACAAGAATTGGACTGAAAATCAGTGGCAACAGGTCTTATGGAGTGATGAATCCAAATTTGAAATTTTTGACTCAAATCATTGTCGTTATGTACGGATGAGGTCAGGAGAGAGATACAACAAGAAGTCTCTACAGCCATCTGTAAAACACGTTGGAGACTTTTTCATGATTTGGGGCTCCATTTCAGCCAGTGGTGTTGGGGATCTTGTCAAAATTGATGGAATTATGAAGACAGAAATGTACAGTCAGATTTTGATCCACCATGCAATACCATCTGGCAAGTATCTGATTGGCAACAGCTTCTTTTTTCAGCATGACAGTGATCCCAAACACACTTGCCAATGCAGTAAAAGTGTTCATGGATAGAAAAACACATAATGGAACACTATCAGTCATGGATTGGCCTCCCCAGAACCTCAATATTATTGAAGCAGTGTGGGATCATCTTGAAAAAGGAACAGAAGGCAGCCCACATCCAAAGAAGAGCTTTGAGTGTCCTTCAAGAAGCCCGGAGAACTAATTCTGAATACTACTTAAAGAAATTACAAGAAAACTTGCGTAAGAGTCTATATCACTACACCTATTTCCCATTTTCCTAGCAAAATATAAAGAAATGAGGATGACTGAAGACTTTTGCACTATACTGTAACTGACAAATGGGGATGGCATAGTGGTGTGGTGGTTAGCATCACCTTACAGTGAGAGCGTCCAGAGTTCGAATCTACTGGCCGCCTGGGGCCTTTCTGTGTGGAGTTTGCATGTTCTCCTTGTGCTTGCATCACATTTAGGGTTCTTTCCGGGTACTCCAGCTTCTTCCCACAGTCCAGAGACATGCATTAAGGCTAATTGGTGATTCTAAGTTGGCTGGAGGTGTGAATGTTAACCCTGTGATAGATTGGTGATCTGTGCAGGGTGCACCCTGCCTCTCACCATATGAGTGCTGGGATAGACTCTGCAACCATGAATTGAATAAGTGGAAAAAGATAGATGGATGGATGGATAACTGGCAAATGATACAGAACATGTACAGAACATGTAAATGTTAATTAACGGTGTGTTACCCACTTCATGCCATAACTTGCATATATTTTGAACCTTCATAGACAGGCTATGTTAAATCCAAAGGTGAACTATGAACAGTACGATGTAATAAAATCAGATTCTTTTGAAGTTTTGTCTTGTGGATCTTATATAGATTTATTTTTGCAAAAGATCTTGAAAAAAAGATTATAAGCTATATTAAAATAACCAAAGTGAATTTAAGATACATCATAATTCTGTTTGCATGAGCTATGTTCTCAGTTTTGCCTTGCTACATTGCTAGCATTTAGGATAATCATTAAAAAAGGTAATTTTTTTTTTTTAGTATTTGAGCACAACCATGATGTGTGTCTGTGAACTCACCATGGCTGACATGTTACCAATGACTTATTACTTTTTTGACCTTTTAAATTAGCTTCCTTATTTCAATTGTGTATTGCATTGTGGCACAGTAGTATCTACTGGTAATGCCTAAATAATGATTTCAATTTTTCTAATGAACTTTTTTTTATCTGACCTCAGCCAAACAGGAAAAAACAAACCAAAAAAAAGAGTATAAAATGCAGCTGGGTACAACCCACTCCTACTTCATATATAGCGCACAGAGGCAGCCATCATAATTGTTCCCACCACAAATTATATTTTCATCTCATTATCCATGCACTTCAAAATTAAACTTCTTTCAAATACCAGACATTGTAGGGAATAACATATCTATGAGCCAACGCAGAGACACAAGTCTGGTGTCTGAAAATGCTGACTCAGCCATACTTCATTATGCTGTGTTTGAAAAAGAGCAGGCTCTGTTACAGATGACAGAGGATAAATGCAGGAGAGATGCTTTATGGGGGATATGGTTTGTCCTGTGATTTAGCTACCAGTTGGAAGGTCTCACAGCGGCACTGATTCACTTATACAAGTCATTTCAGTAGCGTCAGCTGAAGCCAACAGTAATGATGAGTTGCAGTACAACCACATGGCAGTTGCTGCCTCACTAGTAGCCTCCTCAGACCTCATACTGTCTGCATGGAGATACACCTTGCTATTGATGTTTTATGCTTTAATTGTCAACATTTGTGGACAACGGGCCCCTGATGGTTAAATGGAAAGACACGGACATGCTATAACTTTAAACCCAAGTTAATAAACTTGAAAACTGAGGCTGTTGTGTTGCTTTACTTTCCATTCTTTTTTCCTTCTTTTACATCTTGTCTATCTACTCATCTTCATCCATGGCTTTTCTGTCTCCCACTTTAAAGCCGCCTATACTCTTCTGTTGACAGCTTTGCTTGACTGAAAAAAAAGCAGTAGAATTACTGAGTAAAAGGGAAAAAGAGAGCAAATAACAGCTCTTAGAATGTTTGGATTGTGAAACCAGAACATTAGTACAAACCATAATGGCTGGCCCAAAGAGCCCAGTGCCTCTCCAGAACTTCACTCTCACAGGCAATGATGTAACGCCAGCCATTTCATATGAAGCATTCGCTTGTTGCACTCAAAGTCTATTTATACTTTCTCCGTCTACTCAAAATAAAGCAGCCTATGTTAGACTGATGCTCTTTAAATAGCCTGTTAGTTTAAGCTAAGGGAATTAGAACACAACTCTATGGTGGTGATGGCTTACTATAATTATTATACTCTAACTTTAATTTGCTTAAAGCCTGAAAAGTAGAAAAAGATGTGAGCAATTCATCATCAACATGATGTAAAGAGGAACACTTTAATGCTTGTTTGTGATGGTGTCCTGCACTCAGATATCCATAAATGACTGAATTAATGGATATAAAACAGAAGTGAGTCACTCAACTGGCAGGTACAACCTGTCCAGAATAGATACTTTTACTACTAGAAACCAGTGTGTGTGTGTGTGTGTGTGAATGTGTGTGTGTGTGTGGCACGTGTGTTTGTGGTGCCAACCAGGCCTCAGTGTATACTATGCAGCAGAATAAACAAGTCTGTCTGTGTTCACAGTCTGTAATTAAAGCCGTATAAAAGTGCACACGCATGCAGTAACAGCACACGTCATGGCCCTGAGAGGCTCTGTTTCCCTCAGACCTCAGCATGGGTTTGACAACAGCTGACCTAAACCACCTATGGCTAACATCTCTGCAAAGACATATAGGAAAAATAAAAACATAACATGAGGAAAGCTGCCTAGGCCAGACATGCAGCATACTGCTGTTGCTCACAGCAGCCCTGTGCAGCCTCGCTTCATCAAAATTGGGTTCTCAGTGCAGCACTCTGTATCAACCACTGCAGGCAGCTTTGATTGTGTTGGCTTATTTTGAAGGGTAATCAGACCTCCCAGTGGCTCCACCACCACCTCAGCCATAAAAATAACCTAGACATGAGAAAAGACTGCATCATGCTGAATCCTGCCAAAATCTGGCCTAAACATAAGCATACCACGGGCCATAATCCGCCAAGAGCTGAGCTAACAGACTCAATCCCTAAAAGCTCAAAAATAACAGTTGTGCAGATGTTAGTGGATTTAATTGTTGGGTCAATTTATTAAACCATGATTGGATTATTTCATGTCATGACATTCTGTGCTCAGCAAGATTGCTAGAAATCTAGAATCACTGTATACGTTTTAACAGAATTGTTATATATAAAAGGGTAATGCTGAGGACAGAATATACTATAGATTACATGAGTGGAAAAATTAAATGCTGACATATTAAAGCCATCTATGCACCTATGCTTGAGAATGTGTGTGTCTGTGCTTTTGTGTCTTTTGCTCACATGTACGTGAGCTCCAGAGACTCTCCATTAAGGTTTCTGACCAGATTTTGCCCCCTGGTGGTAAAATTTAGGCAGCACTGGTTTTGCTCCCCCCCCCAAGTGAAACGAACATTTCTTGACTGTGTATGAATGATGAGTTTAAATGAAATGAAAGAAAAGAAAGGCTCTAAAAGAAAACTGTTGTGGGTGAGTAGCTCAGATGAAAAGTGAATGCCTTGCTCTTAACTTGGTTGTGTTTCTCTTTGTGTGTACTTGTATTGCTTATGTTGTGGGGACATAAACTTATTTACACAACACTGCAGGGTCCTACCTCCTCTTTTGGGGACAAAAGGCAAGTCCCCTGTGAGGTAAATAATTAAATTAAATAAAGACTACATTTGAGGTCTGGCTTAGGATAAGCCAGTGTAATGTCATGTGATGGAAGCACAACTGTGTGTGTGTGTGTGTGTGTGTGTGTGTATCCATACATATATGTGCAACAGTCACCAAACAGATCCTCATCACGGGTGCCAATGATGGACCATAAGTCCCACGCATTTCCCATGCTCACTCACACCAAGCAGTGAGTTCCACCTCACTCTCTCCTCTCTCTCTCATTTTCACCCTGTATGTCCTCTTCTTTTCATTCACTCGCTTCCTTCATCACCACTGCCATTATCATCCCACTTTGTTTTTAGCTGATTTTCAGCCTGACCTCATCTCTGGAGGAGGATAATTACCAAATGGGGACACTGTGTTTTAACAGTGATTTTTGAGGTCAGCAACTCGCTCACGTTTTCTAGTCTTTTTTGTTCCGGGCTGTAAGTCGGGAACTTGCCAATGTTCCTGTTCTCCTCGCAAATCTCCCTTTCTGACCCCCATGCATACATCGGTCCATACTGGGACTGATTTAGAAGTAAACACTGTTATCTTTCACTGTTGGAGGACTTGGCAGGGCACCTTCTGTACACTGCGTCTTGGTACAATGTGTCCATGCAGTGTTAGATGTTAAAGAGTGGTGATTGCAGAGAATGTGGCATGGTTTTGCAGAATGCCAGCTTAATAAGTTCAGCCACGCCAAAGTTATATTTGTGTTCCAAATGCCCTGCTGCTCTACAGTAAATGTACTGTACATTGTTTTCCAATGTCTTGAAAATTAAAATTAAAAACCACATATTGACTTCATAAATATTTGAGTTGTACTGTATTTGTGTGTGCAGTGTGACTGACTGCTAAGCGGTCACATACAGGTTTTATTAGTATGACCTGGATTGTGATGAAGCAGGTGGCCAGTTATGCAGAGGTAGGTACCCTGAGTGAGTAAAACGCTGGGCTAACAGAGCTGCACTGGTATTCCACTCACCTTGAGCATGTAAAACACTATCCTTGTGGAAGCACGAGGCAGGCATGGGGGAAGGGGTCAAACTTTCTTCCACGACTAGACATAGATCACGTAACTGGGCCAGCATGGGTCTAAGCCTGCCGCAGCTGTGGAGGTAAACCTCTCATAAAGGGATAAAAAAAAAGAAACTTGCCAATCAGTGTAAGCTTGATGCTGCATGCAAATCAAACTAGAATGAAAAAACTTATAATTTTGTGGCTTAAATTATGCTTTATTACACAAATTCATCAGAACATGACAAGAGAGACTAAACAAATCAATTTAGTGCCTGTTTAATGGAAAAAAGACACATGCCTGAATCCATACCCATCTATTTATTTCCCAGTAACAGTCATCACTGGCCCTACGTGTCAGTTTGAACGCGCAGCATTCAGGGAATGTAACTCCTGTCGTACGTGCCTCGAGGTTGCCACAGAAATTAAGCACATAGGTGTAAAGAAATGCCAGCCAGCCTCTCCATGGCTCCTTCAGTCCAGCTCCTGGCAGCACGCTGGCAAGGTCCAGGCCCAGGAATGCTGTGCCCATCTGTCAACACAGAGCCGCCTTCCCTGGCAGATGCCACAGAGAGGATTTTTGTAACCTGGCCCTGGGTGGATTTCATAACCTGGTCTAGCAGTAGCAGAGAACCTCAGGGCTGCGAGAAGATTATATGCTAAGATAATATAAAGTTGCATGCATCCCTGTGTCTACGTGTGTGCATACCAAGAAGGTTTTGCTCACCAAAGTTGGTTGTTCTTTAGGCTGATAAGGATGCTCCAAACATTATATAGAATTCATTGAGCTATAATCTAACAGATATCTAACTTTTACCTGTGCTACATGCCTCTGCTCATCTTTCTGTCCTTTGCTCTCCTCCTTCACCTTCTCTTCCCCCTCTCATGTCTCTCCTAACCACTCCTGGTCTGCTCTGAAATTTATAATGAATGGTGTTCTCTATGTGGGGCCTGAATATGTGTGGTGGACCCAAGGGATCACCACCTGAGTGATGAGTCTGTCTGCCCAAGTCTCTCTCTTGCTACCTCTCGCTCTTGCTCTCTCTCTCTCTCGTTCACACACACACACACACACACACACACACACACACACACACACACACACACACACACACACACACACACACCAGCCCTCTCTTCAGTCCTTTTCCCCAGTCTGTCTGCAGTCAGGGCTAATGCACTGTCTAATGGCTCTCTAACCCCTCCATCCACTCTCAGATTACACTCTCACAGATGCAGGCATACACTCAAACGTGCACATCCACGAGTAGACTTAAACACACACAGGATAATGTGGACATGTGCCAATACTTACATGCAAACACACACTGAACACATACACACCGCAGACACTAATGGCCTGTCAGTCCTCAGCATGTACACTCACGAGTGGATTAGGATTAACAATCCACTCACAACACTCCTACACACATATACACCCATATACAAAGACAACCAGAAGCAATCTCTAATGCACATTCTGCTGGTGGTGATAATCTCTCTCTCTCTTTCACACACACAGACCAGGGGAACTGCACTCTGTGCTGCTGAGATCACCACTTGCCATCTAATCTAAGAGCTTTGATCCACTGTTTTGGGGACCTTTGCTCTCTCACTCCCTCTCTTTTATGAATGCTCTTTCCTTGCTCTCTTGTGTAGCTGCTCTGTTGTTTTTAAGGGTGTGTATGTAGGGTGGATGTAATATTGTAGGGTCTTTACAATACAAAGCGCCTTGAAGCAATTATTGTTGTACTGAATTGAATTTACAAAAACATTTGCTTTTGTTACTATAACTGAGATGTTGATGTTTAATCTTGTTTCTTGCTGTTGTGCTCTATACAGTACTAGCCACTAGAGTGAGAACGCACCTTACACAGTTTTTCCTTGTTTACAATAAAACTGTGTAAAATAAGAAACATGGAATTATGCAGTAACCTAAAAAGTGTCAAACAACCCACAATTTGTTTTAAAAGGGACACCTTTTTTCGCTTCAATACGAGATTTTCCTTCACTCTGCAATCCAGATCATCCCAAACCGTATGAGGTAGGTTTAGATCAGGTGACTGCAAAGGCAAAGTCTTCTAATGAAGCACTCCATCAAGCTTCTTCTTAGTGAAACAAACACTGAATGTGTATAACAGATGGACGTAGCTACAGGAATGTCACTCATTTATTTATGAACTTCAACTTAGAAGACTCGAGTTCATCATTTTAGCCATTCCACCTTTGTTTTTGTAAACAAGACGTTACGAGTGAGGACACTACCCCATCATATAGTAGCAACTTGTCAATAACAGGGTAGCCACACCCCTAACCGTACCTTGTTTTATCATCTATTTGACTCTACATAGAAATAAAACATAAGCCTTTAACCTGTAACATTTAAGGGACATAGCACATGTATTGATTTCTTTGGTCAATAACTTAAGATCCCAATTGTAATACACATTGTACCCTGCTGGATTCAAATCTTGGCTGTTGATCTAAATTTATCCACAGCCTAAACTGCTATCTATCTATCTATCTATCTATCTATCTATCTATCTATCTATCTATCTATCTATCGTATATAATACAGGAATGATTAACAATGCCCACAACACATTAAAAATAAAAAATAAAGTTTTACTTAAAATTTAGCAGTACTTGCTGTAGGGTTGATGCAGTCCTGATGGTCGTCAAAAACTCTTCAGCTTTACTGGAATTAATTGTCATCTGTAAAGCTACATGTCTGTGATATTTAAAGACTTTAGTTCTAATTCTTCATTCTGTATTTAGTGGTGAGTTGAACAAAATTCGGTTGCAGATACAAATTTTCGTGGCCATTAAGTTATATACACTACCAGTCAAAAGTTTGGACACACCTTCTCATTCAATGTTTTTTCTTTATTTTCATGACTATTTACATTGTAGATTCTCACTGAAGGCATCAAAACTATAAATGAACACATATGGAATTATGTAGTAAACAAAAAAGTGTGAAATAACCCAAAACATGTTTTATATCTTAGATTCTTCAAAATAGCCACCCTTTGCTTTGATCACTGCTTTGCACACTCTTGGCCTTCTCTCAATGAGCTTCATGAGGTAGTCACCTGAAATGGTT
>VUQS01056592.1:0-17978 GCA_015108495.1 Heterochromis multidens | reverse complement strand
TGTTTCAAGATGCACAATAAGGAGGCACTTGAAGAAAAATAGGCTGCATGGTCGAGTCGCTAGAAGAAAACCATTATTACACCAATGCCACAAAGCAGCCTGTTTAAAAAATGCCAAACAGCACAGAGACAAGCCTCAAAATTTCTGGAACAAAGTTATTTGGAGTGATGAGACCAAGATTGAACTTTTTGGCCAAAACCATAAACGCTACATTTAGAGAGGAGTCAACAAGGCCTATGATGAAAAGTACACCATCCCTACTGTGAAACACGGAGGTGGATCACTGATGTTTTGGGGATGTGTGAGCTACACAGGCACAGGGAACTTGGTCAGAATTGATGGCAAGATGAATGCAGCAGGTTATCAGAAAAAACTGGAGGAAAGCTTGCACTCATCAGCCCGGAAGCTATGGATGGGATGCACTTGGATGTTCCAACATGACAATGATCCAAAACACAAGGCCAAGTCGACCTTACTTTCAACCAAATGCAGCAGAACTGACTGGAAAAGACCTCATAGTACATATGGATGATCCAGTGAGCCAATACATACTGAAAAAGCAATCCAATAGCTTTTGAAACTCAAGAAGTTGAATATTTTTAATATATAAATTCAGACTTCAGGCACTGATTACTTGCAAATGATTCTCAACAAAATATGTTAATTTGTCCAATTACATTTGAGTCTGTTTTTCCTCAGTAATGAATGTTTTTTGTTTGTTTTTTTGACTTCTTGAAATAAAACTGAGAATCTGCATCACAGTTTCATCATATTTCCTTTTAACTTCATTGAATTTTGGAACATAACTCTATGTATCTGTATTCAGTAAAATTTACAGTGTTTCCATCTAGCTACTTTCATTAGTATGTTAAATTTGTGGGAAATTTAGTGTCACCGCAAAAGATTTGCTGCCAGTGTTCTTCAGTTGCTTATTACTACAGAACATAGGAGAGAAGGCAACAAATGTTTATAAGTTTGATGCCACAAAGCCATGCTTTAGAGAATACTGATGAGTGAAAATCAATATTTTTTTCAAAGCTAAGACATGATCACTGATAAACAATGATAAACCCATACCTATCGTGGCTACTTGTGCTCATTGCTCTGGTCTGGATTTGGTTTACCCAAACAATAAATATAATTGCAAAACATTTTGCCAGTGTCTGTATCCACTTGCTCATTATGACTTTCACATAAACACACAAGAGTCTTGCTTCAGGTAAATTTATGATTGAGTGCTCTTGGTTAGGAGGATCTGTAATATTGTTATTGCTATAATTGTTCCTTGTGGTTGTTGTGCTGATGTTGTCAGTAGGTGAGTATGGTTTGTAAAGACAAGGATGCACATGTACACATGGTCAGATCAAAAAGCCATTCACTACTAGTAAGCAACTTTTCAATCCCTGTATTTTAATTTGCCTGTTGCATGTTTTCATGAATAAAGAAGATTTGAATGAAGTCTTCTTTTTCCATGTAAATGATAAGATGTCAATATTTACATCATATATATCCAAGTTTAGTGTAAAGCATAATACCATCCTTATTTAATTTTACATTCAATTCCATTTTTGAATTAGCTTAATTTTTTTCTTTCCCCCTCTTAGTCTAACTTTTGTACAAGGTTTACTACATTGCAAGCTTGCTCACTGTGGGCAAAATGGTCCCCATAAATAGTTCTGTCTCTGTATACAGCCGTTAGACATTAGGCCTTAAAATGGCAAAGATTTCCCATTTGTCCCCATTCTTCTCTGCAATCAATCATCAGAGTTCACTAGCTCATGACTGTGAGGAGCTAGGTGAATCAGCTTTGCACTTACAAATTCATTCTGTACTTTAAAGAAAGGAAAAATAATAACCTACAGGTGCAAAGCCATAATCCTGCATCTACTCACGTCCATAAGTATTTGGGCAATAACGCAATTTTTGTACAGCACAGTGGATTTTTTAATAAAACAGAAATGCAGACTTTCAGATTTACTTCAAGGGGTTTAACAAAATGTGTGTATTAACAGTACAGGAATTACAGCCATTTTATACGTAGTCTCTCATTTTCAGAAGCTCGAAATTAATTGGACAAATTAGTTTACTTTTAAATATAATAATTCTTTTTAATATTTTGTTGAAAATCCTTTGCATTCAATGACTGCCTGAAGTCCAGAAACCATGGACATCACCAGATGCTGTGTTTCCTCCCAAGATATGCTCTTCTAGGCCCTTACTGCAGCCACCTTCACTTGCTGCTTGTTTGTATCTCTGGGTATCTCTGGTTCCAGTTTTGTCTCCAGTAACTGAAAAGCATGCTCTACTTGGTTGAGATCAGGTGACTGACTCAGCCATTGAAGAATATCTTATTTCTTGGGTTGCTTTTGCAGTATGATTTGGGGCATCAGTGCATTACAAATTTGCACTGTGAATCTGATTTGTTAAATCCCTTGAATGAATTAATGCTGAAAGTCTGCACTTCAATTAGTCTCATCTTGATGGTTTGATTTTAAAATCCTCTGAGGTGGTGTACCCCACAGAGGCAAAATTGGGGAAAAAAACAAAACAAAAACAAACAAAAAAACACTAACATGTATCATTATCCAAATACCCACTGTGACCTGACTATAAATGAAAACAGAATTTAAGGAAAATATTCCTCATTTTGGTTTTCTAGAGGAAAGAAGTTCAAATACCTCTGAGTATGCAGAGGTAAGATAAAAATGACCATTTGTACCTACTGCTTTAACTGGGTGCTAAATAATAAATGCACCTACTACTGGCTGCTGGCTAAGACATTGAAAAGAGAATGTCTGTGGATTCAATGCAGTTGGCTATGGGGTTCAGACCAATTTAACAGAAAGCACTGTATAGCTGCGGGTACATTTGCTTTAAAATGGAAATGAAAGTGTATGATCAGAGACACTAAAATCAAAAGTAATGTACTGCAGGAAATACCTCTAGGGAAACCACAAATTGACTTATTAGACACAAAAAACAGTTCAGGGAGAATACTTTGAATTCGTCACAGAATTTCTGCACTTACTTTACCAGCACCATATTATTTACTAATATTTGATGTAACTAGAAGGCTGACACAACAGATAAATTTGCTCCCAGTATCAACAAATACAAGCAATTACACTCAGCTCATGAGATGCCATTTTACAATTTGTGACACAGCAGGAAATGTTATAAAAACACAAAGAAAATGACAAGAAGGTTTCTTTGCTTAATTGAATCTGCAGTATAATTTGGCACTACAGGCACACTAATTTTGTTTATTTTGGTTCAGTCACCAAGATTGTCTGTAGTTAGATCAGGTGTATAAGTGAGGAGGTTAGTCAGTGACTTTGACATTCTTTACCCCTAGCTCTGGCACTATAATTAACCCTTTCTACATAGTGTTTTCACAATTTTAGGTAATGGCTTTATCTGCCTAATCCCAGTCTCCATTAATAGATATCTGCATATAAATATGTAGAATCTGTAGGCAAGGGACAAGATTTCTGGTTTCCATTTGTAGTCTGAGTCGTATAGACCAGTCACATTTGATCAGCGTTTGGTTGCATGCAGTTAAACAGTCCCTGTGAAGAGCAAATAAGAAATGCATCAGCTGAATTGCAATCTTGACACCCCTGACTATTATCTCATGACAATTCAGCTTTTAATTAATTATTTAAAAATCATCTGCATTCATAAACCATAACCAGGGCATGGAAAAGGTCTAGTCCTGGATGTCCGTTAGCTCTACCAGATGTCCAGAGATGTTGGCCGTAGAGGCAAATAGATGTAAAGTCATCAGGCCATAACTGATGTTTTTCCTCATGTGCATGAACTTAACCAGAAACATATTTATAGTGCTTAATCTGCCACAAAACTTTTTTTCTTTTTGTATTGTATGAAAATGGAGCATTTCTATTCAATATCCTGGGTGAAATCCAGGTTGTGGGCATCCCCAAGAGTTACACCATATGATACACAGTTCAGTAAGAGTTTGTTAGTGGAGCAATTGTAAAGAAAAATCAAGCAAAAAACCTTACTAATGAACCCTACTCTTCCTTAATAATAAAGCAAAAGACAAACAAATGACTGGTCTGACCTAGCACTAACCTAACCCAAAAAACAGGGGAAAACAGATGTTCAACAAAAAGGGCTTCTCACACCTACTAACTGCGACTATATGCTCAAAATTTACAGTGTACTATTTACAAAGGTTGGGAGTGGAAGAAGCAGAAAGGGGAGCAGTGGATGTCAGGTAAAGCATAGAAAGGTTGCTGTCATCCAGTGGTCCAGTCCAGAGGCAGCAATTTGTTTCATTTAACCAGTCACACCTGACCCTGAATTGGATAAGCGGAAGAAAATGGATGGATGTATGTATGTTCCAGGACTGGATCACATATGTATGTTAATACATGTGACAGAGCATGATGGTGCAGTCATTACCACTGTCATCGCAAAACAAGAATGTCCTGGTTTTGAGTCCAAAAGCCAGCTCGGGGCTTTCTGTGTGGAGTTTGCATGTTCTCCCCATGTCTGTGTGGGTTCTCTCCAGGTACTGCAGCTTCCTCCCATATTCCAAAGACATGCATGGGGCTAGATTAACTGGTGACTCTAAATTGGCCAGAGATGTGAATGCGAGCGTGAATGACTGTCTGTCTCTCTCCCAGCTGTCATATGCCTCTCGCCCTATGACAGCTGGGATAGGTTCCAGCCCAACCGTGACCTTGAATAGAATAAATTGAAGAAAATGGATGGATGGATGGATGATCCAGAATTTTAACAGCATATTAAGAGTGTTTATTTACAGTGATGCATATCTACATAAATAGTCTGCAACTTGATATGAAAATGAGAGGATAGGATTATGCCTCTCGTAACCTATCTGAGACATTCTTGTGGGTGATTTTTTTACATATATAAACAACTTGTCAGTGATAAACTGGTGATCTGTCCAGGGTGTTTACCCCAAATAACCTAAATTAGTTAAGCAGTTAAGAAAATGGATGAATTGATGGAAGGAGAGACAACTTGTATATTTTTCTGTGTCTACATTTTAAACATCTTCCAAATTAAAATTTAATCCACTGAACTTTCTGTGGTTTCTATCAGCTCTCTGTAAGCAGCAGCCTTGACACACTGTCTGTACGTAGGTTCCCAGAAACTTTCATGTGTATTTTGTACAGAGGAATAATTCCAAATTTATTGCAATGACTTGTTCAGACCTCGAGTCACAGCTCTAGTATATAGAATCTATCATTCATGACTCAAAAATAATTGAGTGGAACAGCATGGTGCCACATGTTGAATTGACTTTGGACAAATCAAATTCAACCAATGCCCACCAGCTGTGATGGATCAAATGAGAGTTGCCCCAGACGTCTCTCACTGATGTATTTTGACTCATTATCAACAGCTATCAGACTTTGCCTTAACCTTGACCCTGTTATTACAGTCCCCTCTTGAATCGCCATCTTAAAAGTGCATGAGAGCTTTCAACTGTGACTCTTTTAATGAGACACACAGCTTCACAGAGTGAAGGTGTCTCTTTGGGTAAATTGGTTCTACACATTACTGAGGCTGACTGTTGTTTCTGACAGATGGTGTGAACAAGATGTAAGCATGATGAAATGAAAAGCAAATATCCAAAAAACGACCAACAGATTTCATTTATTTATTTATTAATTTATTTATTTTACGAATGTTGGTGTAACATTACCAATTGATTTTGTTGCCTGGTTTGTTGCATTTGTTTTAGTGCATGGAGATCTACACTGTGCATGTTACAACCGAAATGGGAATCTACTTGATTCATAGTACTGCAGCTAGTTAACCCTGTCTTCTCAAAATTACTTTAATATACTAAGTTGTTTCCCTAGTTACTTGCAGAGAGTTGCTTTGAAAACTTTTGGAAAACAAAGTTTGTGAGTTTTAGGCCAAATTTCTGTATAAATATGACCTGAAATATCATCAGATTTTCTGAAGTCCTAAAAGTAGATTATCCGGTTAAAAAAACTAAACTAAAATATTAGATGTAGTATAGTTATTAAGGGGAATTATATAAAAATACTTTCTATGTGTAGAATACCTATGTGTTAACCTTTGCTTTCAGTATTTGGTCTGATCCCCTAGTCCAGCAATAACTAGAAGTAAACATTTCTGGTTTCAATCTAGCACGGTCTTGAAGAAATTTGAGCTCATTCCTCCTCATAGAACAGCTTTAACTCTTTCTCACAGGAACTGCTTGCTTCAGGTCTTTACATCATTTCGGTTGGATTAAAATCTGGATTTTAAGTTAGCCATTCAAACACATTATCTATATTGTTGCTTGATCAGTCTTTGGCAATGCAGCTCTCTGTGTTAGCCATGTTATGGACTGGTGATCTGTCCAGGGTGTATCCCACCTCTTGACCAATGTCAGTGGGATTGGCTCAAGAACTCCTGCAATCCTAATTGGATAACCTGTAAAAAAAATGGGTGGATGGATGGATGGATGGTCACAGTCTTTCTGATTCTAGATCTTCAGAAATGGCTCTGTTACCTTTCTAGGCAGACGTGCATGAACTATATATTTTTGATGCCATGATTTAATGCCTCAAATGTGCTATGAAGATCAGACTTTGATATATAGCCATTCTCTAATTATAAAAAACAGGGCACTCACTCATACCTGATTGTCATTTCATTGATTAAATACATCTGATTATAATGTCACCTTTAAATTTAATGCTAATCCTACAGGTTCACTTGTCTGCCACTCATTTCCACATAAAAGCAAATATGATATTTACATTTTATTTCTTAAATTGGTAATTTATGCAAAAATATTGAAGAATTTATAGGGTTCACAGATGTTTTCCTGTAGTTTTATACTGTTACAGGACACAAGCATAACAAAGTAAAATAATGTGGTAGTCACTTACTAAATATAAAAAAATAACACATTGTTCACTTAAGATTGTTGTCAGCTAGTCATTTTACAGTCAACCAAGCTACTGCAGGTGTTACTGTCTATAGATTATGTTATTTGCATTTATTGCCTTTATTGGCATTTGAGTGTTCCTTAAAAAAACTCTGACAAATGGTACAAACCTTGTCTTTATTTTTACCTAATGGATAACTGATTCTTTTCTTTGTAAATCAAGCTAACAGCCCCCACAAATGCACCACACTCTGACTAACAGTGAGCTGGCACCCAATCTGATAAAAAGACGTAAGAAAGTGGAGAGTGGGCTGATTGCAGAGGAAAGATAACAGCATCACTGGGTGAGAAATAGTAGTCAGGAAACTATCACTGGGCACTGGCCCAACTGGGTCAACTTTATAGCCACTTTTTTCAGTGCAAATCAGAATTTTAATGCCAGCAGGACCTTGGGGAGTTTATTGTTAAATCCTTCATTAGTTTTCATATAGACTCTCACCACTCCTTGCGTTGTAAATCTGTTTTGAAATGATCATAGATGTGTTGTAAACCATTATGTTTTATTATTCCTCTCCTCCCGCTGTATTATTCCTTCTCAGTGTATCGCCTGTTCAGGACAGCTAATTGAGTTGTAAGTAGTCAACAGGCCTGTGAAGCTCCTGTGGGAACATTAACATAGCAACACCACAACAATGAATGTGTTATCAGGCTTTGCCATGGTAACTTAAAGACAACTTTTAATGAGTGGGTCTGTGTAGGGATGCTGTTGTTGTGTTAATGAAATTTTTAAAGGAATATTAATTAGCAGAGTGAAAGGAAATGCAAAGTGGTCCTCTTTTTAAATGACAAGCAAGCAGGTTGGATGATTTCCTCTTTGTCAAAGCCTATTAGCAAAGTGCAGAGCCACACAGCCTTACTGAAGCCATGGCAACAGTTGTAATGGCATAGTCGCACTGATGTTTAGCTGTCATACTTACAGCTGTGTGGAAATTAGCTGATGTTTTTGTTAATATATTTCCACCTTAAGGAAACACTAAAAACTTCTTGGTGTTGTTCTCAGTGGGGATGCAAAATTGTTCAGTCCCGTTTGTTGGTTTAAATACAAACACGCACGCATGCATGCACGCACACACACACACTTAACAGGCATTACAGGCATTAGGAAAAAAAAAAAAACTTTTTAAAGCTTTTAATCCCAGTGCTGTACACTGGGTTGTATTACCATGTAAAGTTGGTATCAGGAAGGAAGTGGCTCAGCCAGCAGTGGCTGCTGCTCAGTAGGTCTGCCGGTGAGAGCTCAACCAGCAAAAGATGTAAAAGTATTTAGAGGTGTGAAATGAACCCTAGATTGTGAGAATGAGCCACCAGTGGATATAAGATATGTGCCTGTTGACTTTACTGCAGGTTTTTTTTTTTCCTATGGGGATCTGAATATGTTTGCTTTTCTATGCAAGACTTAAGAGTTGGCAAAGAACCATGAGCCTAAGGTTCTGTTTGGCAGCAGATATGTACATTTCTAGTGGCAGGCTGGAGAATTTTTGTGTTTATACCTCAGAAATGATGTTTGTATTTGTACTTTGCTCTCAGGTAATATTATTTGTATTCTGCTTTATGACAATGTGTATTATGTGTCAGGCTGATCTTTGCCAGGGCCTGCATTTATCAAACTTGAAAGAATTACAATATAGAAAGTTGTAAAGAGACAGACAAAAGTATTGTTGTTGTATGGATCATTCAAGCATAAAAAATGTACCTAACTCAAGCAGATAACAGACAACTTAGCAAAAATGCATAATTTGTTAGTCAAATCTATAAAAAATGTCAAAGATAACACAGCTTGACAGGCATAAAACAAGATGATTCCCAAAGAGCTATTAGCTGAAAACTTGGCATATCCTGGCATGGTGTATAGTGTGTCCTTAAAAAATTAAGGAACTGGACAAGTGATCTAAAGCAGATGAATAGTATCTGCAAGTCATGTTCTCCCCTCACCCCCAACCGGTCACAGCAGATTGCTGCCCCTCCCTGAGCGTCGCTCTGACTGAGGTTTCTTCCTGTTAAAAGGAGTTTTTTCTTTCCCACTGTTGCCAGGTGCTTGCTCATTGCTCATAAATTGCCTTGAGGCAACTGTTGTTGTGATTTGGTGCTATATAAATAAAATTGAATTGAACTGAATTGAACTGAATTAAGAAACAGGGGAAAAAAATCCAGCAAAGACCTGACATAGGACCTGAAAGATGCATCTGGCCCTTAAGCTGACCCATCTCCACTTCACCAAAGCCTCATCAGAAATGGTGTCAGTGGAGGGGTGGCTGTCAGGAAGCCATCCTAAGGGAAACAGGGAGAAAAGGCTGAGATATGCCAAATTACACAAGCAAAAATCAGTGGCACCAGGAGTGAGGAACCAGATTTGAAGGTTTTGGTTCAATGAGGAGGTCAGGAGAGAGATATAACAGTGAGTGTCTGCAGCCATCTGTAAAACATGGTGGAGGCACTTTTATGGTTTGGAGCTGCATTTCAGCCAGTGGTGTTGGTGATCTTGTCAAAATTGATGAAATTTTGAAAACAGAAAAGTGCTGTTAGATTTTTATCCACCATGCAATACCATGTGGAAAGTGTCTGCTTGGTAACGGCTTAGTTTTTCAGCATGATAATGATCCCAAACTACCAATGTAGTAAAAATATAACTAGATAGAAAACCCTATAAAGAAACACTATCAACAACATTAAAGCAGTGCGGGATCATCTTGACAGATAACGGAAGAAAAGACATTCAAAGAAGCGCTTTGAATGTCTTTCAAGAAGCCTGGAGAACTATTCCTGAAGACTACTTAAAGAAATTACAAGAAAGCTCCCTCACAGAGTTCAGGCTGTGTTGAAAAATAAAGGTGCTCATAGCAAATATTGATTTTCAAGCTCGTTAGAATTATACAAACTCTGTTTTTGCCTTATATACCATATTTCCATGTATGTATGCACGGTTCAATAAATATCTGCACCTATTTAATTTTTTCTTAGCAAAATATAAAGAAAAGAGTGGTGGCTCAAGAATTTTGCACAGCAGGACATTAACTGAAATAGAAATAAATAGAAAAGTATGGAGATTATAGCATCACATTAATATCCTGTGTGGTTTTCAAATCAAATGCAAGACTCAGCTGAAACTAACTCATTTCAAAATTCTGCTATTTTTAAAGTGTCTCAGCTATGACAACAATACTTCTAACTCTTTTTGGTACAAAAGTTCACTTTTAGCAGTCTGATAAAAGTTGGCTGTCTTTGTCAGCTTAAGTGTTTTTGGCCTCAATATTCTGAACATTTTGTCACGTTGTGGAGGAGTCCAAGGTCTGTGTGTATGTGTGTGTATGCACTTGTATTACTCATGTTATCGGGACATAAATTTGATTATACAGTCACACTGTGAGGACCTGCCTCACTTTGGGGAAAAAGTCCCCATAATTTGAATCATTGAATTCAGAGGAGGCTGGTTTAGGGTTAGGGTGAGGTTAGGTCTCCAGTAAATTAATGTAAGGCAATGTAATGTCATTTCAAGTGACACAAACACAAGTGTATGAGTTCGTGAGAGCAATTTCATAGGGGTCATAGGTCACTGAGACAGGCAGCACGAAGACTGCTGTTAAACTTGAGTGGAAGTTAAACAAATAATCACATCAAGAGGACTATAAATTACATGGCTGTAAAACTCAGTGTTCCTTTCCTTTGTGACAAAAGGCAGAATTGAAATGAGGGTTGAGATCACAAAGCACTCATGTCAATAAGATACTGACATTTGGTCATAAAAATGAATCAGATCTCAAAAGCTTAAAATGTATTTCGGGTTTTGACCTTGGACATTCCCTTAACCAATTCTTCTACTTTATGAAGCTGCTGAACAATACTCCCAAAAGAAAATTTTAACCTTTTTCATAGATTTTATGCCTCTCTCTTGAATAGTGAATAGTGAATAGTAGCATGACCATGGTAATATAACTACATGAATATGTCAGACCCCACTAACTTGGCAATGGCTTTAAAAAACTCTGGGATGACTCTGTTAAGCATGACTGGACAGTAGCTCATGCGAGATTGCAAGGTGTCAACATTTTATTGTACTTATGTGGAAATTTCTCCCCTCTAGCCTTTAATAATTGTCTTAGAAACATTCATTAAAACTTTAGATTATTATATTTTTGTCTCTTTTTGAATTTTCCACAGTCCAAGTAAGGTATAGCTGCCTACATGTTTAGAGGTGGGAGCAAGGACTGCCTAAAGGTTACAGAACCTTTTTTTCTTTGCTGGCCTGAACTTACAGACTGAAAATATGTGTAGGAGGATAGATGAGTAACAGTGTTTTCTCCCTCTCTGCTGCCCTCCAAGTGCCCCTGAGCAAGTCACTGAGCATCAGCAATGGACTCATACACTCACCACACCAGGCATCTCCCACTGTGTCAGTGTTTGAATTTCTGGAGCCCTCCCTCCTCTGCATTTACTCCCTCAGGCTCTTATAATTAAGGATGTGCAGTTAAATCATTTTCCTGCTAAGTAAAGGTTTGAAAATACCAAATGTGTCCAGAGGATGATTCTCTGTGTGTTTTCATACCTGCGTGGGCCTGTGGGTGGGGTAAGTCATCCTCAAAGTGCAGCTGGAGCTCAGGATGCTTACTGTATAAGTAGTAACCACTTTAAGGAGTACCCTGCTGTTCCATGAGTCACTAAAAAGGTAGTAGTTCTCATCCAGCCCCCATAGAGTTGATGAGGTTCATCCTGATTTGCTGAGCATATACAGAACAAGTTCTTGTATGGGTGTGAATTTGTACATAGCCATCTGCACTAATGTAGATGGTGAAAGCTACTTTTGGCTGCTCCCTTATTCACATGGGGTTGCCACAGCAAGTAGCTCAGCTTGTTTGATTTATTTTTTATTTATTTTACATTGGATGCCCTTCCTGACACAACCTCAAGGGATTTGTGTCTCCTCCCAGAATCAAACCAGGGGTCTTTCACTTCTTATGTGAATGTGTAAACCACTACACTATGCAGATGGTAATAATAATATATTCTCTATTGTAAATAACAATAATTCTCTTATGTCTGTTCTTTAAGCATAAAGCTACATGTATCAGGTGGTTGGCTTTTTGCCTGCCTTGGGTTGTGTATTGTTTTCCTGCAGCTTTCAGTCTTTGTAATGGTATTCCCTTAGATAACACCGGGTAAAACTAGGAGAGAATTATACGTTAATTAGTGAGTGTTTTTTGCATTCATAGGTGGTTTCCCAGGTTTTCTTTCCCCTATTTTCACTTAAAGCTAAGCTAACTTTGTGCTGCTTAGAACTTCATTTTTATTGGGAAGCATTATCGATTTTCTTAGCTGACACCCAGCAAGAATGTGAAAAATAGTATTTTCCAGTAAGCTGAATTATTTATGTATAATGACAGTATCCCAAAAAGTTGAATCTGTTCATCTGGACGTGGCGTTTTTTAGTGGGAGAAACGTTTCGTTTACCAACTGGTAACTTCTTCAGTCTCAGCTGACTGCAGACAGTATATAGCTTGTATCGCTCAGTCTGTGATCATGGAGTTGTGATGCATGCACTAGCGCCTGTTTCTTCAGGTCACTGTGGGTCAGCAGCTGAAAATATGAAAGCATTGTGTGTGTGTGTGTGTGTGTGTGTGTGTGTGTGTGTGTGTGTGTGTGTGTATGTGTGTGTGTGTGTGTTCGCCTGCATATCAAATGTGCCAAGTTTACAACAACTGGGTTTAGAAGAAGATAATGTTTCTGCATGCTGATCCCTTCTGTATAACTTGGCTTACCTAAAGTAAAAAAAAATGTAAACACATCAACATCCCAATAATCCCTTTCAGGCCTAGTCTCCTAAACTATAGTTCACAACCCCAGTGAAGAGTGTGACTCAGTGTTCATGCCCTGCAAATACGAGTGCCGTAGATACAGTGCAATTATACACACACAGTCAACAATGTTATAAACAATTTATACAAAACCCCCTAAACCTTCATACACAGGATGGTGATTTATGTCTTCCCCACAGACACTTGCACTGCTCTCACCAAGAAGAGGCAAGCATAAACACCTCAAATTACTGAAATAAGAATAAAGTTGCCTTATTGAATAACATACTGTAATGTTATGCTTGCTTGATAAAAGTTTTTTTTTTTTTTGAGGCTGGGGTGATTTAATTTGAAGCTTGAATTTGGGAGGACATCTTAAAAATGTATTTTACAGGCATCACATCACAGCTGAACTGAGTGCTTATTCATGGACTCCACTAAAAAGTGCTGAATTTCCTCTAATGAGGCATTTAATTTAGAAGAGCTAGTATTGTCTGCCAGTCAGTAATAGTATTTTGACTGCTCTTCCTGTGAGAAATTAGTCTCTCAAATTGCTTTCACAAATACCCTTTTAACAAATCTGCATTCATTCGCAAATTGTCACAAGGAGTGTTACATTCATTGGGAAGTCATACTGTTGAAGGACAATCATTAAATCTGAATAATAAACTGAATTACTAAGAGCTCAACTCTCTCTAAATCACAAGATCTCATTACTATTCTCTATTAACTTTATAGAGCACTTCATATACTGCAAGAGAAGTCAATAACAATTAAAGAGCAGCAGTTCTTAGGTCACACAAAATTAATATTTATTTTTATTTATTTTTTTGAAATTTGAGCAAGGTAAAGCTGAAATGATATTTTCTTTAGTTCTGTCCTTATTTTAAATTATATATATATATATATAGATTTACAATAGTACATACTCATATTAAACAGGGCTGAAGTCTTAAATAATGACATCAGCATATTTGCATAATCTTCTGTCTTCAGTCTGCTCTAAATGCTCAGTTTGAGACAGTTTTTTCTACTGTTGGCTGTGTATGATATCAGTGATAGCAAACTTTCCTAATATCATTATATCAGGCTGTGAGCAAAGAAGCCCACCTGCTGTTCAAACTTGTGTTTCTGAGGGGCAGCCAATCAGAAAGTGGGTTTAAAGGGTGAGTCAAGACAGCTTTAAAAAAAAAAAAAAAACTTATTTCAGACAGTGGATAAACAGAGGACTGCGTTTAAGTCTTGGTTCTTTTCTCCTCCAAGTGGACATTTTTGAAGAAGAAGAAGATGGAGGTTAGTAATAGTAATAAAAGTAGAGGTTTAATTTGATGTCAAGTCCATGTGACAATTGGGATTGTCTTAATTAAAATGGGAAGGCTGAAATTACTTGGGGAGAGGGAGATTTATTGCTGTTGTGTGTGAGAAGAAACACACTAGCATTTATATAAAGACACATAAACATAAGCAAGACACATAAGTGCAAAAAAATATCTGCAGTACAGTCCCACAGTTGATTGGAGACTGTTTCTTGTTTCAACTGCAGACAAACGACTCAGGTTTTGATGATAATGACCATTAGCTACATGCAGACTTGACAACTAAATAATGCACAGAAATTTATGTTAGCCTTTCAAGCTGACATTATAGTGACTTATAACTGGTACATTATGGCAGCTTGATGTCAAAGAATCAAGTTAGACAGTTTCGGCCAACGTCTCAGTTTCTCTCATGTTGTAGTTAATAATAGTAAAGATTATGATGATGAAACTTACTTACTTTCTGCCACTTACAATTTCTTTATCAGTGTGTTCCACGAGAGCACAGTGAAAAATGTCATTGATATGTCCTTAAGAAGACACACCATCTCATTCTCAATTGGGCCCAGACTTCATCAACATTACTTTGAAAGGGATGACTATTTTAGAATTAATGAAGCATTCATGTGTGTACTCATCTGTGTATTATTATTCAGTGTCATTAGAAACTCAGAGCTCTTTTTGCACTGACACCACTACATTCAGTTTTACAAACTACAGTTAGCTCCCGGTCTGCAACAGGGTAGGTGGATGGGGGTTGGGGGCATCATCTCTGCTTGCCTTTCTATAAAGGTCACCACATACCACTGATCCACATACATGCATACTCAAAATGTCTGTTAGTCTACATTTAAGATGAAAGTAGCTAGCTTTGGCAACAATGTTTTACCTACTGAATTGCATCTATTCCATTTACTCCTCTGACACTCAGCCAGCCTTTGCAAGCTTTGCTTTTTTGGTTTTGCAAGACTATCATAAACTTTATAGCTGAAATGGGTAGCTGTCCAGCATGATGGAAATGAAAGGAAACTCTTGTGCTCACATCATGAGAGCAAGAGGTGTAGTTGTGGGGGACTCGATCTGTGTGGCAACAATGGATTAGGCTTTAGTGCAGTAATGCATCTTCATTAAAGTCATTTTTCTGAAGTGGTTTCTGAAGGGTGGTGTATTGAGGAAAAATGGAGGAAAAGGTTATGGAGAGGGAGGAGAGTTGAGAGGAAGAGGACAGCTGTGACTCCCCTCGTGGAGAGTCTGGAAAAACAGCTGGTGCTTCCCTACCTTTGCCTTATCCTTCCTTCCTCTCTCTCTCTCTATTTTCCCTGTCAGTTTCTATTGCCAACCCAAATTACCCAACATCTTCATTAATGTCTCATTACAGCTGAGTCAGCCACTGTAACCTGCTGCAATATATGCAGAGATGTAAGGCGGGGGGGACACATTTCCCTTGCTGTTCAAAATCAATTTTTTGCCTCCATCGCTCATAGATACAATAAAAGACATGGAAGTCAGTGCTTTTTGTAGTATATATGCAAATATTGCTTTCTTTATATGCCAGCTATAGCATCTATCATAAAGTACAAGGCCAGTATTAAGGAAAATAGTCACGATTTCAACTTGTTTGTGTTTTGTCAATGGAAATTACAATGTCTAATTTTTCATTTTGTTATAATACCATTATAGAAAACACAATACATTTTATAGACAAAAATGGGCAGGCTAAAGTATAAAAGTACGAGTGTAAAACATTTATGCGAAAAAATATATTTTTATGTTAGTCAACAAGGCTAATTGATACCTTAGGTTTAAATTACCCAGGCCCAAGACACTGGGTCTGCCTTGGGGCCTCCTGCTCATAGGACACGCCTGAAACACCTCACCTAGAAGGTTCGCAGGAAGCATGCTAGAGGCAGAGAAAGTTGAAAACCTTGGCTGATATACATTGTATAATCAATTCATTGAGAACAAAATGACATAACAATGTGGCATAGCTGAATGAGGCAATTCTAATTTTTGGACTCTAAAGCACGGCCCAGAGACTTATTGGCAAGAATTTTCAGAAGACAACTATAACTTGGAGTTAGAGAAACACTGGAGCTCAGGTTCACAACTCGGGAGGACTGGTCTGCCAGAGAGGAGAGATAGATTAGCCAGGGCAGTTTGGGAGGGTGAAAATTTGAATGCATGTAGGATTTGATGCTTACTTGAGAGACATGGCGAGAGCTGTGGAGGGAGGGACTGGTCAAGGTTCCTTGGGCATAGAGCAATGGTTGAGGGTGAACAGGCAGGTACAGTAGGTTTAACAGCTGAGTATTGCGGCGGACCAGCTAGGAGACAACAGGTAAGCTTTCCACAGGGAGTGACAGCTTCTGGAGGACAGAGAGACAAGAGCTAACTGGTTAGAATAAGAATTGGTTTTGTACTTATGATACAGTTTTACTTGCAGCGAAGAATTTTATAATGGTATTACTTCTTCCATCACAGATCATTGTCAGTGAATGGTAAGTATCTTGATGGTAACTGTACAACCCCTGGCCCTCTTGGGTGAGGTAATCTTCTTTCTATAAAAGTCACTGCACACCACTGCATGATACATAACTCAATTGGAGCAAAACTCTTCATGCTTATAAGAAAATAGGTGTGGTAACTTTTCTCTCAGTGGAGTTCAGCATTATGTACCTACAGATGGACAGACACTTCATCAGACAGGAAGAAAAACTTCAGTTTGAAGCACTATGCCAGCTCATTTCCTATAATGCCACTCCTACCATTTCCTTCTGTATCAACCTTTAACCATTTATGAAGAGGAACTCTCAGGTCAGTCAAGGTTGACTGTTAAGTGCTGTCTTAGTTTAGACTCTGCATCCATGTTCTAGCTGCACTTCAACAGACAGCTGAAAGGAGGCCTTCTAGCTGTAAACCTGACCTTTACTGAACTCCATCTATAATACATAAGTTCAGTAAACTTCAGAGAAGGATGCATAGTTGTGTTTTAGTCTGTTAGCACTGAACCTCGTGAACCTTTTGAGTCATTCTGAACATACTCAGAACACATGTATTCATTCCTTCTGAGCCTCACAGACACAGAACATTACTTTACCCAATCTATAAAATATGCACACATACTCTGTCACATGTTATGATTTACAGTTTAATCCAGATGGATTAACTATTGACTACATCATGACCTGAAGAAACAATTGGTTTTGACCTTAAACAAGAAGAAGAGAGAATTTTTCAGAATTTGCTTGCTTTCTCCCCTTCGTGAATCGCTACCTTATCGTGGTGGAGGGGTTTGTGTGTCCCAGGGATCCCAGGGGCTATGTTGTCAGGGGGCTTTTGCCCCCTTGTAGGGTCTCCCATATCAAATTGGTCCTGGATGAGGGACCAGACAAAGAGCGATTCAGAAGACCCCTATGAGTTTAAGATCAAGGGAACAGTTTACTCTGCCCGGGATAGGGGTACCGGGGCCCCTGCCATGGAGCCAAGCCCGGGGAGGGTGCTTGAGGGAGAGCGCCTGGTGGCTGAGCCTTAGCCCATGGGGCCTGGCCAGATGCAGCCCGAAGAGGAGACATGGGACCACCCTCCTGTAGGCCCACCACCCGCAGGAGGCGCCGTAGAGGTCGGGTGCAGTGTGTGTCGGGCAGGGGCCAAGGGCGGAGACCCTGGCGGACCGATCCCCGACTACTGAAGCTGGCAATTGGGACATGGAACTTCACCTCTCTGGTTGTGAAGGAGCCTGAGCTAGTGCGTGAGGTTGAGAGGTACCGACCCCTCAACCTCGCCTCAACGCATGGCTTGCGCTCTGGAACCAGTCTCCTGGAGAGGGGCTGGACTCTGTTTCACTCTGGAGTTGCCCTCGGTGAGAGGTGGCGGGCTGGGGTGGGTATCCTGGTATCCCCTCGGCTTCCTGCC
>VUQS01056591.1:0-10995 GCA_015108495.1 Heterochromis multidens | reverse complement strand
TGTTCTTCTGCTTCCCTGGCCGCTGTGTCTGTGGGGATGGTGTTCGCTCTGTGTTGTAGCGTCCTGATGACACCCAATTTGTGCTCCAGTGGATGATGAGAGTCAAACCTTAAACACACTGACTTTCAAATGCCCCCCATTACTGATGGAAATCTCACAGTCTGAGAAGGCTAGCCTGTCATTTTTCATATCCTCCCTGGTGAACTTGATGTGTTTGTCCACTGAGTTAATGTGATCAGTGAATTGTGGTACGTCCTGAGATTTGATTTTCACCCATGTGTCATCCACGTACCTGAACCAATGACTCGGTAGTGTTCCAGAATAGGATAACAAAGCCCTCTTTTCCACTTCCTCCATATACAGATTGGCCACAATAGGAGAAACTGGGGAACCCATGACACACCCATGGTTCTGCCTGTAGTACTGGCCCTTGTATGTGAAATACGTGGACTGAAGACACAGTTCCAAGAGCAGACATACTTGGTCAGTGTTGAGAGTGGTCCTGTTGCTGAGGTTGGGGTCATCCTGTAATCTCTTACGAACTACCTCCACTGCTTCAGTAACTGGAACACAAGTGAAGAGAGATGTAACATCATACGAGACCATTGTTTCATCCTCCTCCATAATGACATCTCTCACCTTCTCAACGAAAAGGGAAAGACCATCTCTGAACCGAGGAGGGGGCCTAAGGGTACATCTGTCACCATCTTACAATGCTGTGATTGCAGCCATTCCCCAACTCTCTGTGAATGGTACTCATGGCCATTGATCAATGGTCATGACAATTTGCATATCATGAAACTGACCTCACGGCCCATTGTTAGTCAGTGGTGTTAGTTTCGGTCATTATGCAAACGTACTGTTTATAAGGTTGGGGAAACCTGCAGTGAGCTGAGACTGAAGAAGTCACTTGGATTAAGTGACGAAATGTTTCTCCCACTGAAAACACTACGTCCAGATGAACAGATTCAGCTTTCTGGGATTTCCTTACCTGGATTATTGAGCATGCATCAAGAGATTATACATTACAGCAATGTGTAGCCCAAAACAGGCTTACAGAATATATAGTATATCTGTTACAAGCTGTTCTTTAATGAATGAAACACCCGTATAAAGTCACAGTGGGTTCTCCCAGATGCTGAATACTGTTTGGGGACAGTGTTGTGTAAAAACAAAGCTATATAGGGGAAAATGTGTGCAGCTTTTCACCTTGATAGGTTATACAGGACTGTGATGCCCTCCGGGCATAGTGGTTATTAAGAGCTTTAGTTTATATTGATGTAAATGATTAAGAAAAGAGTTTAACCCGTGTCATTTGCATTGGAGTTGTTCAGTTAGTTCAGTTCTTCAGGATTCAGGAGCTGGGAGAGAAATCGGAGCAGAAACAGAAGCAGCAGGTGGAGGATTCAACATTCAGTCTCTCCAAGGGGACTTTGTCAAAACATATGGGAAACAATAAACAGATTCTGGCAACCAGCACAACTGTAAACTGTATCCCTCCCAATAAAGTGCAAAGGTTAGCCTCAAACTGCTACGCTCTCCCCGAGGGGCCTGAGTGTGACGCACAACAGAAATCAGAGCAAACGGCTGCTTTGCCCTCTATTCGTTTGACTTTTTTTTCCCCTCTCTTTGATTCAGTAATTCTTTGGCTATCTGCTTGTCAATCAGTATACATTCCAGCTATGTGTGCCCCAGCTAAAATGTCTTTTCTTTTATCTATCTCTTTGAGCAACTGCCATTGAACAGCGTGATAAAAGCATGACACAGGGGAGGAGATGAGACGCAGCAGGGGCTGGGGTCTTCGTCGTTTCATTGGACGACACTTTTCTGATTTATATGTTTTGACGGAGGAATGACGCAAAATGAGAAAGTTAAAACTAGGACGTGGTTTCTTCCTGTCAGCTATGTCTGCTCTTACTTCACAGTCTGTAACAAAAACCTCTCACAGTTTTCCACTGGGCAGCGTTCCTGTTGGCCAAAGTGGCATTTCCTAACAGGAATCCCGGGACTCCTTTTCTGAGAGGAAACTGAGTGCTCTTAAGGGGAAAGTCACCTAAAGCAGGAACCAGAGTTGCTCTGCAATCAGTCTGACCTTGGTGCAGTTACACAGAAGTATTACTCACTGCATATAAAGGCAAAACACTCAAGTGGAAAACCAGATGTTTGTCTTTAAGAAGAGTTGTGTAAGTGCTGTTGATGTATGAGGCTGAGGGCTGTCAAGGTGGTGAAAAGATTAAAATTAAATAGATGTTTTACTTTCATTTTCAAACCAGATTCCATGTGTGTGTGCCAGCTGTCATCACAAAGGAGCCCAGCAAAAGAAACATGCAAGTAGGTTAAAAAAAGGACAGATTCTGCTCTATATCTGCATTATAATGACAGATGTATTGAAAAAGAAGTGCATTTGGGCTAAAAATTATGTTCAGTCATCAAAGATAATGTGCAATCTACAGCTGTCTTATAGTTTCTCTGTGAGGCTTTAGAATAATACTGGACTGTAAGGGCATTTTTGTCTGAGACAGAGTAGAAGATGAACCATGACGTTACCCATTGGTTAGTGCTGATTTCATGCCTAAAAATGAGATTTTTCATGCTCACCATCTTGGGGTTTTGAACCCCTGGACAGTCATCCTTTCTGACCCTAATAAAGACCTTAGTTTACAAAATGCACTTAATGCAAATGACCTGAAACTAACAAGTGAGCCCATAAAATCAACAGCAAAGGTTTACTAAGGTTTACTGAGGTTAAATAGCCTTTTTTTCCCAATGACTTCAATGTAACTGGAAGCCTTTTTGCAACCAGATGACTTGCCCTCTGCTGGCCTTTAAAAAGAATACAGGAACTTCCGCATTAGGTGCACTTTTAAGATTAGTCCGACTGTCCATCTGTTATACTGCCTTTGGTTTTTGTTGTCATCCTAGTGACAAAACTCAGTATTACAGGACCACATGATACACACAGGCCAAGGGTGGTCTTCTACTAATCAGAAGGTTAGTGGTTGGATCCCCAGCCCCTCCACTTCACCTGTCAAAGTGTCCTTGGGCAAGATACTGAACCCCAACTTACCCTTGATGCATTGGAGGGTGTGTGTATGAGTGTGTATGCGTGTCTGCGTGTGATACAAAAGCCCTTAAAGGCATAGAAATAAAAATGCTGTAATGCAGTAGTAGCATTCATTGTCCTTTTGGAAATTACATTTGTATCTCATGGCAACTGTCAAAAACATAAAACCCCATAGGAAGACATCACAGTTACAGACATTACATACATTAACAACAAAAACCTGCTGTGTAACAGTAACAACTTCACAGAAAATTAAATGGGTGCAAGCGACACACACGTGAGTGAATAGGTGAATATGGAGTGTAGCACTTTCAATGCTCGGTTAGAGTAGAAAAGTTATTATTTATTAAAAAAATTAAACATATAATACATTTGCGCAGGGGTGTGAATTCTGGTGAACACAGATACTCTCAAACAGCACAGACAATGAGGTGTTTGTGTGCATGTGTGGTTGCTTTCAAAAGTTACATGCCTGAAAAAAAAAAAAAATTACAGGTATAAATGTGGTGCAGTTTTTCAAAACAATATTTATTTTTCTTTAATTATATCCATAAACTGTGCTCTAGCATTGCTGTGCTTTGGGTTTAATGCTAACATCAGCATGCTAACTGACTTTAAGCAGGTAATTCATCAGTGTCACAGTCTAGCATGTTACCACACTAGCATTTAGCAAATAGTGCAGGCTTTGCAGGTATGAACCAAATAATTTCTTAAATAATAATTTCTTAAAATTCTAATTTAATTAATGAGAAAGCCGGTAAATATTTATCTTCTGGGCACCATGAATATCTTCATAAAATTAATCCAGACATTTGCCATATTTCAGTAAGGATTAATGTAATAGACTCACCAAATAGGTGAGTCCCAATAAGACATCCCTGAGACACCTCACCTAAGAGGTGTCCAGGAAGCATCTCAATCAGATGCTCTAACCACCTCAACTGACTCCTTTCGAATTCAAATTATTATCTTTCAATTTAGCAAAATACCTGGATGTTATCATTTCAATGCCATTTAACTTTATTATAAAAAATATATATAAAGTATTCGGTGGAAATATTCAGTCACTTATAAAATAAGAGTGCATCTATACATACAGAGAGACCACACACTTTTTGTGTTTGTGCGTGGATTTATGTCCCCATGGATGGCGCTCACTGAACTTTGACAATAATTGCCATCTTGACTCGTAAGCCAAAAATGGTTTCTAGCTCCCATTGTCTGCTGCTCCTGCTGGACCTGCTGACTCATACATCTGTGGCCCTCTCACTCTGTAACCAAAGAAGTAAAAAAAAAAAAACTTTTCTAGACTCTGGGAAAGTTTTACGAACGTGATCATTCCATGGATTAAATCACTGAATTGAATTACTGAATGGGATCATTCCTCTGGATTAAAATGCTAACTTTTATAGTTCCTTAAAAATCTCATATAAAACACTTTTCTCTGAATTTTCCTTACATTCCTTCAAGAATCTTTTGTAATATATACATGCAAACCTGTGGGGACTTCAATACAAAGACACAGATATTGCTCAGTATGCAGACTACAAGGACACTGGAGTGGCTCTCTGGACACGGAGTATTCTTCATCATTAAACATTTAACTGTGCTATTTTCGACTTTATTGATTTCCCAGAGAGGATTTGCAATGATAATAGCTCAGAGGTTGAACCATTTGCTGCACTGATGCAAGTGTAACTTTCTTGGTGAGAAGTTGGGACTGCAGGTGTGTGACCCAGTGACTTCACTCCAGTGGGTTAGATAATGGTGGCCGGAAGGTGTGATGGGCTGTACCAGCAGGGCTGTTAGTAACACTAGCACCAGCACCGAGGGATTTGAGGCCTGAGTCTAACTAAGTGACATAACTGAAGGCAACAGGCCAGTGACGAGAGTCCTCCGTCACTGCCAGTAGCTGTGCACTGGCTCAGAAATGATGGGATTCAATTTGTGCCACTTAGACAGAGACATGTCATTCACACCACAGTGTGTGCTCTCTGTGTGTGTCACTGCCGAGCATGTGTTGACAAGCACATCGATTACGTCTTTCCTCCATATCTCAGCATCCTCCATCTGATTTCCTGCACACTAAACAGACAGTAGACGGAGTCATTTTTATCATTGCTGCACAATCTCTGAACTCAACTGTGAGAGTTGATATGCTTTGTCATATTTGGGAAAACAAAACTATCAAGCCATATCTTGTTTGTAGGATATACAGTATAATATATAACCTTGCACAGGTGAGATCAGCACTTACGCAGTCTAGGACAGGGCTCTCAAACCTGCAGCTGCAGGGCTGCATGGAGCTCTTTTTATCAATGTCCACTGACTTTCTTTGGCTCGGATTAAAAACTAGATGAATATGAATATGAATATGGAAATATACAAGGGTTATTTTAATTTTTACTTATCATTGTAAGGGAGGTCGCATTCAAAGTGGCCTACACAGCTTTATATCTGCTCTGTTTAAAAATAGGCCTATACAAGCTAATTGGTTTGTTCCTCCACTTCAGAATTGTTCCATAAAAAAGAAAGTTTTTATTATTTTAAGACTAGAATTTCACAAATGCAACAAAAACGTGGCATTATTTTAAGGAATATGCAAAGTTAAAGTACAGAATAATCATTAATACCCCAGAGTAGCAGAGTAGTCACATGTGGTTATGGATTTAAATGTTTACACCTCTTTGTAATAATGATAGTCTAATGTAGACCTAACAGGCTGGGTCACCTTTAATATAAGGCTCACATATATTTTGCGTCTCCATACCATACATAGCACCTCTGTGTTTAAGCTAAAGGCTAACATTGCCTAAATTGTGTCTTTGTGTGGATCTTTCTCTTTGTACACTTCTGTGTTCCAAACTACATACTACAGCCCAACCAGTTGAGGTTTTGCGGGAGCGTGATCACTAACCATGTGACGTTAACTTGTGGACATGTGACAATGTAGGGTCAAGTTAATAAGGCCCCAGTCACAAAGGCCTAGAGACCGGTTTTCAACCATCTGGCAACCACCTGTCACAAGGGAACAGGGTGAGGGTTAAAAATACCAGCTGAGGGTCAGTCAGTGATATAGAAGACCTGATGAGCAGGGACAAATACTATCCCATGCCTTAAGAAAAACTAGACAGTCAGCATTTTCCTCCAGCTGAATGAAATTTGTTCCACAATTGTCCACCCTTTCCATGAGGCAGCCAAGATGATAAGCACTGAGGGTGAGAAGGGTGCAGGATACCAAACTCAACTTTTTGACCATCATGGGTACACCACCTGGCTGCATTTATGAGCTCAAAATAATGAGTGGAAATATGTATGGAAGTACAGTATATGAGATACACTCTCTTGAGGTCCCACCACAACATTTCAATCAGGTTGAGGTCTAGACTTTGACTGGGTCAAAGTTGATTTGAGGTGTTTGTGCTGATATGCTGAGAGGGATCATTTTGGGAGTAGAGGCTTTCTCCTGGCAACCCTTCCAAACAAGCCATAAGTACTGAGTCTTTTCTAACTGTAGTGTCATGAACTTTAATATTTAACATGCTAACTCAGCCCTGTAGAGTCTGAGATGTAGCTCTTGGGTTTTTTGCAGTTTCCCTGAGCATTGCACAGTCTGAGCTTGGGGTGAATTTGCTGGGACGTCCACTCCTGGGAAGATTATGGCATTGTGTTAACAAACAGCTGAATGCTTCAGACCAGCAAACTGTCAGAATGTCAGCTTTTATAGAGATGCTCACAGTTGCTGATGATCAGTTAACCCTTTATCACGCAAGTATCATAGAGGCCGCCGATGACCAATCAATCAAGTGCATTTGATCAGAAGCAGATGGCTGCTACTTACCCTTTTAATTTTTATGGAAGCAATAAGGGTGTACTTGGACTGCATATGGTAATGATTATTATAACTGTAATAATCTGCATTTGTGAATGTGTCTCCTTTATGTGTATGCATAAATATATATATATATTTATATTGTCCTTGCATATATGTGCATTACTTTTCACGTGGTATATACTGTATTTTCTTCTTCTCCTATTTTTTTTGTAATTTATGTAAAGTTAGTAAAATATTTTATTGAAAATGTTAGAGAAAATGTGCTGACAGGCTGGGGTGTATCTCTTCAAACCATGCAGTCTGTGGTTCAGACAGAGTTATGCATTTTTGCTTGCAGCTACTGCTTGAACCCTGTTTGAATAGTGGCTACACGAGCTTGTAAAGAGGTCAGCCTGCATGAGGATCAAGCTCAGTGGTTTTAAGGCTGAGGGCTGAAAACCAAATGGGGAACAGGGAGATGTAAGAAAGGCAGAGATGGTGAGTACAGAGAGCAAAGTGCTGCTGAACTGTTAAAGTGATTGGAAAAAAAGTGGTCTTTTCCAAACATGGAGGCATTTGAGTGAAGGTCACGGGGTGATTTAATGTTTCTAGTCATTATGCAGAAAATACTAAGATATTTTTACTCAGTGTTCACGCTCTAAAATTTCTCTTTATGCTATTTTGATGGCTGCAAAATAGGAAGTGACCTATGGAAAAAAGAGAAATAACAGAAAAGGATGCATTCACGATTGTGCATCTTCCTGCCCATGCCTCACAAACAGTGGTGCACAGACAACCTCCTGTTCACACAGAAGTGTTCACCTGAGTGCTCGTGGAGTGTTGTGTGACATCATTTGCGTGCAGTGACGTTTGTAATTATAGTTAATGACACATAATGTTATAGACAGGGTTAGTTTGCATCCAGTAAGCTGTTGATTTCTTTTCTGTATGACCTCCTAATTTGATGACAGCACAAAACATCTTTGGGTTGCATTTACATTTACTTATATTCATGTCTTTATTTACAAATAACATACATAACTGTGACTGAGTGATTATGGTGGGCTTTCGATCTCTTCATGTAGTTATTATCTGAAGAAGATCAGAGCGTGGGGGTACTTTTTTTTCATTGTTTTCTTTGATTATTTGTTGGTCTGCAGCACAAGTCCCATAGAGGTTTAGTGATTGTGCACAAGGGTATTGAAGCCTATTGTTTGCAAACCAGACCATGAACTGTGCAGCTAATTACCCGAAGCAAAGCTTTTCAGTAAGAGACATAAACGTCAGTTTGCTGTTTTACGAGATCTTATCTCCCTTCCTGGAGTCTCAGTTACCTGACAGCTGCTCCCAGCCAACAAGCGTCCCAGCACGTAACAAATAACCCCCTTAAGGCCACAACATGTAGTTTTTACACTTTTTTTTTTGTACAAACAAGACAAAAATGTGTTCATTAGTGACCTTTACAGATGCTTGTAGGTGCATTATGTTATTGTTCAACACAACCAGGCAAACTGTTTTCCACTCATTTGTAGTCTTTGCCTGTTGGTTGTTGCATCATATTTGACATACGTGGTATCCAACATCTTACCTAACTCTTAGCAACAACAAGAAGAAACCATACAGACCGCATATAGATGATGCCCGTACCAAAATGACCCACTTGTTTGTGGATTGGCATTATAAAGCCTTAAGTCTGACATTTTAATCATTATGGTTTATTTAAAACCGATCGTTATTATACTTGGATAAGAAGGTAGAGCTGGGGTGTCATCAGCTGCTGCGACTAATGACTTGTCAATCACAATTCGTCAGCCAATAAGCATAGCCAGATAATCCTCACCTCTGAAATCTAGTATGACCAAGATTTACAAAATGGACTCCATTTTTGATTAAATATGACCCAAAATGTACGACTGAGCCCATAAAATTATGAGGAAACTGTTTACAGAGGTCAGGTGCCGAGGGCCGTATTCCCATGGACTTCTATAGAACCGGAAGTCTTTTGATACCCACAATTATTGCTCCCTGGTGGTCATTAAAAAGAATACCGATTCAAGACACTTACGCACTAGGTTCACTTTCAAGACGTGGCGGCTACACCCATCTTATATATTTTCTGTGGTTTTATGGAAAAAGTTGTACAGAAGTGTGTGTGGGGTAAAACAACCCACTGGCCCCTTGCTCTGTGACCTGTGTAAACACTTTCCCGATGACTTTATGGACTAAGTTGCTAGTTTTAGGTAATATTAAATAGAAAATTAAGTCCATTTTATAAGTTATGACCATTCTAATAGTTAGAAAGGAGGATTATCCAGGATGTGGTTATTGGCTAACGACTTACCAATTAATAGTCAGCTTCATAATATTACCTCACAAACCAGTGGGTGACATTAGAGGAGTTGCATCCATCTTTTATATCATCCGTGGGACTGACTGTTTTTTTTTTAAGCCAGCATTCTCAAAGAAGTCGTGTTTTTGGCACCTCGCTTTGGCTTCATTTTCAGTTGCTGCTTGGTCTGAGTGCTAAGGTAAGCTAACAGGCTGATTTGTATTTTATGCACAGATGTGAGAGAAGCAGCAGCTACCTCACCTAACACTCAGCAAGAATATGAACACATGCATTTGCCAAGATGTTAAACTACTCATTTTATTACAAAAGGTGACTCTGTAATTTAGTGACTATTAACCACAGGAATTGCTCTGTATTATGGTTATTTATTACTATCAAGTACGGGCACTTGTCATATCACAGCTTGAAAGTTGTGGTTTCTAACCTCCTGGTCGGCTGGAACTTTTCTGTCTGGAGTCTGCATGTTTTTCCTGTGCCTGCGTGGTTCTCTGCAGGCACTCTAGCTTCCTCCCACAGTCCAAAGTCATTCACGTTAGGTTAATGGTGAATCTAAATTTGCTGCAGGTGTGGTTTTCTGACTCTTTGTGTTAGTACTGTCATAGACTGACTACCTGTCCAGGGTGTACTCCGCCTCAGTGATAGCTGGGATCGGCTCCAGCCCACCCATGGCCCTGAAATTAATAACTGGTTAAGAAAATGAATAGAATGGTTTTTATTCTATATATATTATTATTATTTTACAGGTAATAAAAAGCTATATTAGTAAAAAGTCAAAGAAGGGAATCATAATAGTCTTATGTCCCTTAAGACAGGGGTGGGCAATCAATTTTCCCAAGGGGCCACCTGAGAAACTGGGACTGCGGGCTACACAAATTCAGGCATACTGCAATACATCTGTCCACAGATGTATTGCACTAACTCAGGTTCTGCATTTAAAGGTCATTTAAGTGCTTGAGAACCCCCCTCCCCCCATCTGTGGTGTAACATTAAAACTCTGATTGCTTTTAAAGGTCTGTTTTGTGACTTAAGACTCTCCCTCCCTGATTAGTAGGTTCAAGCCTGCGGGCCCGAGGCAAATAATTAACCTCCAATTCTGCAATTATTCCCAGCAGGCAAAGGAAGCATTGAAAGCCTGAG
This sequence comes from Heterochromis multidens, assembly GCA_015108495.1. NCBI lineage: Eukaryota > Metazoa > Chordata > Actinopteri > Cichliformes > Cichlidae > Heterochromis > Heterochromis multidens. The sequence continues at coordinate 630 of VUQS01056591.1, read as the reverse complement.
AGGACCTGAGCTGGAAGTGCGTCATACTTAATTTTCGAGCGCACCAACTGTTTTTAGTCGCCAGTCACACACTGGCAGCAATCTGCAGCACTTTGGATAACCTGTTGATTCTGAAAATGGTTTCATTTTCTCATTACGTCAAGAAGCAGCAAGATCTAAACAACGATCTTTCCAAACTAAACAGACCTGCATAGACATGCAGTAATGTTATGTTAGAGTGGGTAAAGAAACTCACCAGGGCTTTAAAGACTGTAGTGATTTAAAACAAGGAAATTCAAGTGTGAAAGCCCGTCTGTCTTTGTGTTTTCATCTCTTATGCTTGGTGATAAGAAATTTAAATTGTGCGTCTGATAATACGGACAACTACTTCATTCATTTTTCACCTAAAAAAAGTATTATAGCTGCTTTAGAAGGCTTTTCCACACTCAAGAGGCTACTTAATCCAGTTTGAGTTTCTGAAAATCCTCATGTAAGCACTTTCATGGATACAGCCTGGTGTTAACGACAGAAAGATGCCGGCGTCATCGTGGGATACTGTCTCTGCCTGCTGATGATGACAGATCAGACGAGGCTGTGATGTGCAGAGGACAGTTAGGGACAGTGTGACAGTGGTTTTCCATCTGCTGTGAT
>VUQS01056588.1:7709-32884 GCA_015108495.1 Heterochromis multidens | reverse complement strand
GCGCCTTTTGTTCCTTATTTTTCTATCCCTTTCTCTGTCTCACCCGTCTGTATCGCTCCCTTTGTTTTGTTTTTTCTACATGTATCGCTCTCTCTTTTTCTTCCTACCGTCTTTGCCTCTAACTGTCATCTATCAGCACTGTGGAGTTGCAGCGTTTGCCGCCTGGAATGCACAGATTTGATTGACTGAGTGGTATCACATGGTATGGCTTAACTCGCATGTAATTGGTCTGTGCGTTTCCTCAGTGACAAAACCACTACCGTAAAGACGATAAAAGCTACGCCGGTTAAAATCGAAGCGACCCACCAGGTGTTAAATCATAACCTTCTGTTTTGGCTGTAGGTCCGGGTCCGTATGGGACAGCTTCTGGGTCCCGGACCACGGTCTGCCTGTTAGTGACCTCTGGTATACAGAGTTGTACGCAGTCAGGATATAACACTATTAACAAGATAATCGACCTCTGTGGGAGTAGAGTTTAGGTAGCTGCTCTGCACTGTGTTGGCACATGGCATTGAAGATAACAGTGGAGGAATTATATCCTTAAACTTAGTTACAGCACTTTCAGAAAGACACCTACTGTAGTGAAATGTATTCCCCGCTGCTGTGTAATCCACTATTGTAAATTTAAATGTTATTAAGAAATGATAATCAATATGATGGTTTGTATGAACACAACACAATGAATTTACTTTTTTATTTCATCTTCACCTTTCCAGAGAAATGGAACCACAACAAACATACTTAGCATGACACATTAGAAGTTCCTCAAATAGAAATTACACTGTACAAATGTTCATCTCAAAACTTTCCAGCCTCAGAGAGATATTATTTACGCATGTTCCTCAGCCAGTTTCTCAGCCTTTTGGACTACTTCTTCAATGGGGCCCACCATGTAGAAAGCCTGCTCTGGCAAGGCATCATATTCACCTTGAAGAGGAAAAACAACAGTAACCATTACCGGAAAAAGCACATTAACTTGATGCCATTTAAAAAAAATTTTTATTTCAGCGCAGCACTTTACCTGCTAGAATGCTCTTAAAGCCTTTAATTGTTTCCTTCAGAGGGACCAGCTTTCCCAAATGACCGGTAAAGACTTCGGCTACCTGGAAGGGCTGAGACAGGAAACGCTGGATCTTGCGAGCACGAGCTACAGTCAACTTGTCTTCTTCAGACAATTCATCCATACCGAGGATGGCAATGATGTCCTGTAGTGATTTATAGTCCTACAAAAAATAAATAAAGGAAGAAATAAATAACCATTAGATTTTGTTTTTTGTGTTCATGGCCATTAAAATTTGTTAACCGCAAACATACAGTTTACCTGAAGAATCTTCTGCACACCACGGGCAACATCGTAGTGTTCAGCACCAACAATGTTGGGGTCCATGATGCGGGAAGTTGAATCCAGGGGGTCCACAGCAGGATAGATACCAAGCTCAGCGATGGCGCGGGACAGCACTGTTGTTGCATCCAAGTGAGCAAAAGTTGTAGCTGGAGCAGGGTCAGTCAAGTCATCAGCAGGCACATAAATAGCCTGCAATACAAACAGTTTTAGTTTAAATAATCCAGAAAACGAGACTATGCTGAAGTGCATTAGCATTTTGGGACTTCTTACTTGTACTGAGGTAATGGAGCCTTTCTTGGTGGTGGTGATTCTCTCCTGCATTGTACCCATATCAGTGGCCAGTGTCGGCTGGTAACCCACAGCAGAGGGGATACGACCCAACAGAGCAGACACCTGAAGGATAAGGATAAACATTTTAGGACGAGAGCTGATATAACTCTATTAGGTATCTGCTAATAAACATTTTTTTCATTGCAAACCTCTGATCCAGCTTGGGTAAACCTAAAGATGTTGTCAATAAAGAGAAGCACGTCCTGTCCCTCCTGATCGCGGAAGTATTCGGCAACAGTCAGACCAGTAAGGGCAACTCTCGCACGAGCACCTGGAGGCTCGTTCATCTGACCGTACACCAGCGCCACCTGAGAAAAACACAACACAAGTCACTCAGGAAATTTAACACGAATCCAACAGTAGAGCTGGAAAAAAACAAAAAAAACAAAAACACTATTACTTTGTTTGTTTGTCACCTTTGAGGTCGTGTCCTTCAGATTAATGACACCAGACTCAATCATCTCATGGTACAAGTCATTTCCTTCACGGGTTCTCTCGCCCACTCCAGCAAACACAGAGTAACCACCATGAGCCTTCGCCACATTGTTGATCAGCTCCATAATCAACACAGTCTTGCCAACACCAGCACCGCCAAAAAGACCTTTAAGGAATACAACATGCGCAATGATGAATTTAACAGGAATGCATGTATGAAAATATAAATGTGGACTTAAAAAGGCCCATTTTTAAAAAATAAAATAAATTAAAAAAGTCAACAAACCGATCTTTCCACCCTTGGCGTAGGGTGCCAGCAGATCTACCACTTTGATGCCAGTCACCAGGATCTCCTGCTCCACACTCATGTCAGTGAACTCAGGGGCTTCAGCATGAATAGGAGCAGTCCTGCCAAATAATATTTGTTATTTTAAACATGCTTATAATTGAATAAGACAGGTGGTATGTGTGTCTTATCATCTATCAAACCCATTAATAGTAAAAACACTTTTTAACTCTCACTTGAGTAAAACAAAGACAAGCTAAGATCCACACAGAGGGTGGGAAGGTTTAAATCCTTTTAATACTTACTGCTTTGTACTAATTGGACCCCTCTCATCAATGGGTTCTCCGATGACATTCATAATCCTGCCCAAGGTCTCGGGGCCAACGGGAATCCGAATGGGGGCCCCAGTGTCGAGAACCTTCTGACCGCGGACTAGACCCTCAGTACCATCCATGGCGATCGTCCTGACTGTGTTTTCACCTGAACAAATGCGTGAAGAAAGACATTAAAGACTAACATTCATTCAGGAGCGTTTCAGCTGCAGGATCACTTCAGCGCACTCACCCAGATGCTGTGCCACCTCCAGCACCAGCCGGCTCTCACGGCCCACCACCTCCAGTGCATTGAGAATGGGAGGCAGGCCCTCATCAAACTGGACATCCACCACAGCACCAATAACAGCTACTATGCGGCCATTGGCCAGTGCCGCCTGAGCAGCTGGGGCAGCATAACCCCTGCCTAACAGGATATTGAAATTAATGGCAAAACATGACAGCAACAATTAAAGCATCCTGGAGAGACTATGCATAATAAATGAACCTATGCAAGTGAACTGAAGTACAGGTAGAGGACAGGCAGGTGACCAAAACTATAATATACTGCCACATTTTTAGGGTTCTTGATTACATTGCCACATTTTGTTGAAACTGAAGCACACACAGAAGAACTGAAAAGTTTGGGGCAGCGAGTGAAACAGACTGCAGAGTCTGTGGCAAAACAATGACCCGCTTAGGAAGGTCATTCATTGAAGACAGTGAAGTAAGGCATGTCTGGAGCAACAACATCTACCTGAAACAAAAACATGCCTAAATAACTGGTTACATCATCTTTTAGATGCTTTAATTAGCTAAAATCCCTACTGATCTCCAATGAATGACGCCTTAATGGTACAGGCCTGATCTACTGAGCATGCATCTATTTGCTGTAGTCACAAGCAACACACAACACTGACAGTCGGCCACAATTTTAAACTTTACTTACTCGAATAGAGAGCAGCATTTTTCCCGGTGATTGTCTTCAGAGAGCTGAAACCAGGCTTCAAAGCCTGCAGAGCCCCGCTGCAGCACCGTCCCAAGGCACCCAACATGGCTAAGATGGCTGAAGGTGACGGCACACTCTGCTATGGCAAATGAACCGAGTCTGTCTGAGCATGCGCGGTCTGTATTGTTTTTATACCCTCATATACCGCTAGAGGACAGCGCAAATCCCACTTTCCCAATGAGATACATGACGGTCATGGTCCACAACAGATTTACACTATAATCAGAGGTGGTAAGTAAAACTTTAAATAATGTGTAGTGAATTTAGTTTGTTAAGACTATGAAAAGAGCAAACTTTTTTTTTTTAGTGAGAAGAAATAATGGGATTATTTGATAGTTTTTTATTACAACAAAACAGATTAATAAGCTAATAAAATAATAAATATTGCAGTTTGGTCTGGAGAGTTTAATCAAGAGGGAAGCTATTGATCAGCAGATTTTTTTTTTTTTGAGTTAACATTCAGTGATAGAGGCTCAAAAGTGTTGATTGTAGCTGCAGAGTAGTCTGGAGGGCTTAAGATTAGGAGCCTACTTTTATTCAGGGTTTTACATCCTCTGTGCAATTCAAAGCACTCAATGCATGATCATGTTTCATGGGAAAAAACAAGGCCTTGAAATGGAGCCAGAGGAACATCTCAGTTCTGATCTGTTGGGGCACTGCTATAGCTCACTTGGTTTAGTGGATGACCCAAATGCTGAAAGGCTGCAAGGGTTGGGAATCAGTTCTACTATTTCCTGCATGTCATTCCCCCTCTCCCTGCTTTCCTGTCTACCCTGTCTGTCTTCTTCAAGAAAGGCAAAATGCCCCCAAAAATCTGTCAACATACATACTATTATACTAATCTTCAGGTTGGATTGTGCTTGTATACATAGGTTGGGATAGTATATTTTGCAAGCGGTAATAGTGGCAGACCATCTCTGGGCTCTTGAGAATTTCAGCTTTTATTTCTTGCTACAGTTAAACTCAAACAAGCATGGCTAGAACAGCAACATCTACTACTATAGTATATAATTAATTTTACAGCTTTTAAAAACACACCGTGAGATGCTGAGATCCTTAATAAAGCAAACAGTCCGTATGACAGGGCTGTAAAGTACGGGAGCAAAAAAAAACATTTTTTGCTATCTATAAGTCAAAATTTCGGGTTATTATCTCAAAATTTCAACTTACTAACTCAAACTTCTGAGAAAATAACTTGAAATTTCAAGTTATTGACTCATGGATGGCAAAAGTTTTTTTCAGTGGTGGCAAATATGTTTAGCTTTTTTTTCAGTAGCAGAAATAAGCTTCCAGAGTAAAGTGACAACAAGTCTGAAATCTTTTTAGTCTATGATCAGTGCTAATAAAACCTCACTCTGAAATAGTGGAGCTTCACTCTTTGAACCCCTGCTCAGCTGGGACCTTTCTGTTTGGAGTTTGCATGCTCTTCCTGTGCACATTTGGGCACTCCAGCTTCCTCTCCCAATTCAAGGCATGCTTGTTAGGTTAACTGGTGATTCTAAATTGGCTGTACATGTGGATGTGAAAGTGAATGGTTGTCTGCCTCAGTTGGCCCTGTAATAGACTGGCAACCTGTTCGGGATGTAGCCTTCTTTTCTTACCAGCCCCATCGGTGACATTCACTGGATAAGCAGTTATAGAAATGGATCAACTGAATTCTTTGTAATCCATTTTTATCACACCTGTTGGATAAATGACTTTATTCTGTATTATTCTTAAAGGTTTCATTACTTAAACAATTCTTTAAAAAAAAAAACACCACAATGTCGCTGGCATGTGGAAGAATAGAGCAATCATCTACCAGATTTACACTTGATCTCTTTTTTTCAGTGATTTGGCTGTTGTTATTTAGCTATACATTAATCAGTTTCATTCAGTTATTCAACCTGCCACTGTCACCTCATTTTATTTATTTTATTGATTGTTTCTTGCATCTCTTTATTGAGATGCAAAAATTAGCATTTTTTAATAACCATTGTTTTGCAGTCAGTAGTAGGCTGAATCACAATGGGAAGCAAGTTTAAAAATATTCAGCTAATTCTGAATATAGCTACAAGACAACTGAACTTTACAATCATTGACACAGTTTGTAAGTACACTGATGGGTTGTCATTTGTCATAATGCAAAGATGCAATGTGGGTTTTTGTTTTTTTTTCCAAACCATCATTCATTGTTACATTCCTTTGTGTCAGAAAGTCTCCTCTAATTACTCCTTGCCTGCAGGTCTGTAATACCTCTTCACTTTAAGCACAGCAGGCAGAAGGCTCCATGAATCCTCACGGACCGTCCTCATGTCTAAACCACACCAGGAGGAGCACACCGAAAGGTCATCTCTGCTAGTGCATGATCATAAGGTCATATTTCAGGGTCTGGAAGGTGAAATACCACCTGCAGTTTCCTGTAATTTATTTTCTGAAAATTAAACTGTATGCCACTCACTCAGAGGTTTTAAGCTTCTTTTGATAAAAGTATAAGTAAAAGACACAAACCCAACAGCCAACAAAAGAAATAATGAATGTGGGGCACTTACATCCCTTGTACTTACTGATTGATGATACTGTGAGTACATTGTACTAAGCTCACACTACAAAGGTACTTCATATGTATTGCTCATATACTTTTTATATTTTTGATATATATTTTAGAACGTTTACCCCTTTATAGCAGTAATTTTAATTAATTGATCAAGCTGAGAATTTTGTGAAGAATACTCAGATATGAGTTTACATCTCTACACTAGTTTCAATTGCTTGGTATGTAAAAATGAACATAAATCTTGGACCTTCTAACCCTTTTTTCTGCAGGCAGCACTGTTATGGTCATTCCAAAGTCCTGGGTGACCTGGGTGAGACCGAAGGTGATGAGGAATTTGCCATTAGAGCCTGTAAATTTTAAAAAACCCCCACCTGTGGAATTTATATTGACATCAATGTCTGTTTAACTCCATGTTAATTTTAGCACCAATGTTATAAAAACTTCACAAAAATCATCACAATTTTACGAGGTCACAGCTAATACTTAAGAATTAAACACCTAACACAACACTATTTAACTGTAGTGAGTTTCTACTGGCTGCTAATTAAGCTGTAACTATAATGATTCCATTCCATTACTTTACCTTACACATTGTGTGTGTTCACCAGACACACACAATGTTGTTTCACTCTTACAAACATATCTCAGCAATCCCTTTCCCTCAGGCAAGAACAGGAGTGTTGGCATTTCTCCATTGGATTTGGTCTGTCGGTGCCTCCTCATAAAGGAGGAGTGAATGTCGGAGGGTCTCTTAGTCTCTTCTCCCAGCAGTACTGACACTCCTGCTGCTTTACAATCAATGAAGTGGAACTAACTGTGCATGTTGTCCTCTGCTGGTCTTTTGCCTATCCTGTTACCTTTTTTAATTCTGCATTTTGGACTGGCCTGAAAATAGGACTGATTGCAGCATTTGCAGAGGACGCTGGCTTGTAAGTCGATATGAAGACAATCTCTTAGTATTTTTGAGGATGTACTACTTTTTAAAAAAAAATCACATTTAAAAGTTTAATCTCACAACAAAATACAACCTGCTCCTCTCTGATTTTATGTGGAAACCTCTTTTGTGGACTGTAATTTTGACTTGACTTTGATTTGTTGTTGCTGTATTCTCCAAGGGGCAAAGATGTTGCTTACGTCAGTGCTGCTGGTCACAATACTGTCCAGCGTCTGGGCCCAAGACTTTTATGAAGACAGGAAAACTATCAAGAAATCCAGAGCCAAACTTCTGGCTGCAAATATCCACAATGGGCAAGGTAAGAAAATAAACAAATAAAAAAGACAGTTTTTAAAATGCTGCATCAATATTTCTTCATTTTGAAAGCTCAAGCAGTATATTTCAGCACAATAAGGAGCACAAATGCATTATCTCAACTGATTTTACAAATTTTTTACACTTTCTCTATGTGAACTTTTGGTTGTTATAAAAATTGCAACGCTCGCTTATCAAGTTGATTAAGATATAATCAGTCATTTAATCAGAGAACTTGGTCTGTGTGCTCACAGCCATCCTTGATGAATACTGTAGCTTGGAGCTTGCCTTCCTGTTGGACAGCTCTGAGAGTGCAAAAGACAATCATGAGGAGGAAAAGCAGTTTGCTATGAACATGGTAGGCAGACTCCAAGGTGTCCGGCTGCAGACCTCTGGACGCAGCTTGAGTTTGAGAGTTGCTCTCCTGCAGTACAGCAGCCACGTTATCACAGAGCAAACCTTCAGAGATTGGAGAGGAGCAGAGAACTTCAAGACCCAAATAGCTCCCATCATCTACATTGGGCATGGCACCTACACCACATACGCCATCACCAACATGACCAAGATCTACGTAGAAGAATCCAGCCCTGGTAGCATCAAAGTAGCAGTGCTGCTTACAGATGGTGTTTCCCACCCGAGAAACCCTGACATTTTCTCTGCTGTTGCTGAAGCCAAGAACCAGGGCATCAAGTTCTTCACTTTGGGCATCACCCCAGCAGCGAATGAGCCAGCCAATGTAGCCCAGCTCCGCCTGCTTGCCAGCTCCCCTGCTTCCCACTTTCTCCATAATTTACAGGATGAAGATGTAGTCGAAAAAATCGCCACTGAAATTGTGAGTATTAAAGCTCGTCTCTCAGTAGACAACACAAAGGAAAAAAGTGATGTGTTCACTTTGAATAGGAGTTGACACATGAACAGGTATGTTCAGGTATTCTTAAAGAGATGAAGTGATGTCAATGCTGTGGAAAAAACTAATGAAAGATGCCAATGACAGCTCTGGATTTATGCCTTTCTCCAGAGCTTTTTAAAAGACACACAAAGGAAAAGCCCCTAGGATTTTCTTTTCAGTCTGGCAATCTTTAATTTTATTGCTTTTGGTAGAAATAATTGGTTTCAGACAGTTATTTTTTCTTTGGAGTAACACATGGCTTGCATATATTCATATCCTTTGCATTTGACCAATTTATTTATTACACAGACTCATTCACTCATTGTAACTCATCGTTTTTAACAGACTTTAAAGTATTCTGCAGATTTAAAATTTAAATTTTAAAATCTCATTATTTCATCAATTTCATCAAAACCACTGCATGTAGACATGTATTGTGTTATACTGAATCATGACACCACATCTCGGAAACGACTGAAGAAACCTAATAAGTGTCTGAAGTATGCTGCTGCAACTGAAAGTCTGTCATATATTTATTGACTTCTGTATTCTTTGCAGATTGGCTTAGCTGATGATGGAGTAAGTACAGTTACAGTTTTTAAGACAGACTGCAGATATTTGATAATCAATAAAATGTAATGAAGTAATGACTTCAACTATTAAAAAACAGCATTTATCACAGTTTAACAATCATATCTCTTCTCTTTGAAGTGCCCTGTGGCTCAGAGATGTACTTGTGAGAAAGGAGAGCGAGGACCCAGTGGGCCTGCAGTGAGTATATAAATACCCCATCACCAATGAGCACTTTCCTTTGAAGTGTCACACTCATCTGTCAGAAGGGAGAAGGATTTCTGAAACATTTTATACAAACCTGATATTTTAGTTATGGTAATGAGTAGTTTTTGTTCAGATGGGATAAGTGTTTGCTTTTTAAATGTAGGTGGTCCAATCCCTCAGTCTAAAAGCAGATTAGATTAGAAGGATTAGAAGGACTTTCCTCTGCTGTTTCAAGAGAAATATATTTGCCTAGTCTCATCTAGTTATTGTGCATTTTTAATGTGACATAAATGCGACCCAAGACAGAAGCACCACATTTAGAGCTCCACTCCCTATAAAACTGGACTTTTGGCCATTATGAATCTCACCAATCTTGCCATGATCAGTGGGATGGAGGTAGAGGGACTGCACTTATACACAATGATCCCAGCTGCTCTATACACCCATTCGCACATTTGTACTCATAAAAAAACTTCAGTTCATGCCCTTCTCCTGCTCAGATAACAGATAACTCAGCTATGGTCAAATTTCCTGGCAGACAGTCATATTATTGTCTGACAGCTGTGTGACCAAATGCTTTCACCTCAGAGAGATTCTTCACATTCTTACACTCAGACTAAGAGACTCTCATAATTGCTCTTATTAGTAAAATGGCCACAAACTAGTGATTTCTGGTGAATAGTAACTGACACACACTGTCCAGGTGCAGCTCAAAACAATGACTCCTGGCCATGTGGACAAGATGCCTCATGTTTCATAGCTTCAGCGATCATGCAGATCTGTCAGAAAGGTCCCTGACCTTTTTCCACTATTCTACTCTGCAAAGAGTTGGTCAAGATAACCATTAATTTTCAGGTTAAAGGTCATAGTGTTATCTGTTGAAGTCATTTTTGTGCACAGCAACAAGAATGCAAAATGTCCAAAAAATTAATTAAATTTTAACCCTGATTTTGTTGCTTTCTCCAGGGGAAGAAGGGTCGCCCTGGTGATGATGGAGCCCCGGGGCCTAAAGGGCAAAAGGTGTGTGCCTTTTGATGGACATGTGGACTACGAAGCTCTTTATCATGATTTAGTTAATACTTCCTTCATACCAGAGTTTTGCAAAAAGATGTTAGGCTTCCCTGAACTTGCACATTCGTTGACTATAAATTGTGAAGTACTTACTAACAAAAACAGTTATTGTAAGCCTATAGAAAACAGTTATGGTGAGTTTGTGTTTATTGTTACTTATGTTTACCAGTTACAGTATATTCTGTTAGTCATTTTTAACAGATAAGTTATATAGATTAATATTTTGCTTCTAATATGATAAAAATGTTGAGTTGTGGCTCCATAGTTTAATGGATTACTCATTCGCCTAACAAGCGAAAAATTTCTGGTTCATTCCCGGGAGATCCAAATCAATTTGGAGTTGTGTCAGGATTGGCAACTGGCATAAATATTTGCCAGATCAAAAATGTGGAGCTCCCTGCTGTGGTGACCATTTGTGAATAAGGAAGTAGCCAAAAGTGGGTTTTATAAAAGATGTTGAGGTGATGGTGTAAAAAAAAAAAAACCTCATCTTGCTTCTCTTCCAAAAGAAATAAATGTCCTTTTGAAGTCTGAATATACACAAAAGCCAGACATGTGGCACGTATTTATATCTGTGACTACAAATGATAGTAAACTCATGCTTTGCATTTGTTGGGCTCTTGTTTACACCTTAATCACTGCAAACTTTTCATCTTCTTCTTCACTTGTGTCCTGTGGAGTACCACAAGGTTCAATTTTAGGTCCCATTTTATTTTTCCTCATATTCGCATTGTGTTGTGTTTAAATAAACGTGTATCATTGTTATAGTGGCAGTATGTTGCCGTACCTCACCTTTAAAATACTGGTGATACCAGTTAAGAAAGAAAGTTCTTCGGGATTGCTTTAGAGATGCCTACGATGATAAACATGCGTTTTGGCCCTTGAGACTTAAATAGTAGATTAAAAGACTTTTTCCATGACTATAAATGTTTGCAGACTTTTTGTAACTAAGTGCTATTTTGTAGTTAAAATGTTTAAAGACTACATTTAATCTTTTGCATGCTTTTAGTTATTCATATTTTGACAGTGCAATTTGTGTGTCATCTTTCATGAACTTAACTTTTCTTCACTGGCTGTCAATCAAATACCGCGACTATGAGTTTTTCTATTCTGTTTTTTTGTTTGTTTTTTTTTTCACAATTGTTATCTGAATAGCCTTAACACACTAATAATGTACTTGCTCTCATGCATGTATTTTTGTTTCTAAACCTGTTTCTAATCCCATCTCAGGGTGAAGCAGGATTAAGTGGAATACCTGGGCGAGAGGGTCCAGAGGTAAATTACACTATTTGTGATCAACATCTTCATTGTCTCTGAAACTTGTTCACACATAATATCTTGATCATTTTTATTTGCAGGGAAAACCAGGTTACAAGGGGGATAAGGTATGCAATTTAAATTACTAACAATGATGGGATTCATTTTTTTTGAGACAGTTGAAGCCTGAACCATACTTGTCATTTCTGCGCAGGGTGAGAGGGGTGAATGTGGCAGTCCAGGAATCAAAGGAGACAGGGTACAACTCTGGGCACTTAACATGCTGAACAGTGCATTTTCAATTTAATGATTTTTTGTGTATATGGCAATTGAGTTTATGATCTGTTTCCTATGTGTGTTTAATGTGCTTCAGGGTCCTGAGGGTTCAATAGGAGCAAGAGGACTCAGAGGCCTGCAGGTTAGTAAAAATTCATGTGTCTTTTTAAATTATTAACACTTAATGTGACTTAAACAAGGAGACAAAACAGAGCAGTAAAGTGTTTTACCTTATAATCAGTGGGTACTGTTATCGTCCCTGTGGTTGTCATCGGTTTTTAGTTGCCTCTAGTGTTATTTTCACCCCATGCTTTCTGTGTTCTCCTGTCTCTGTCATCTTGTTTAGTGGTAGTCTTTGTGTCTCAGTGTTACTTATTTATTTGATTATTTCCTGCTTTTTCTTTGAAGCTTAGTTTTTTGTGTGTCTTGTTTTGGTTGTATTTCATGCTTTTGTTTCCCTCCTTTGTGATTATCTGGCATCACTGGTTTGTGGTGTGGTTGATTTTTTCCACCTGAGCCTTGTTTCCACCTATCTTGTTTTGTAAATAGCCCTCTGTGTATTTCAATTAGGAGAGATCATTTGGAAGAACATGATTTATTGCGATATATAATTCATTTGAGCTACTTGGCGATTAGACTCCGATAACCATAGCAGAATGCCAGCAGTAATAGGAATTAGGACAGGACCCCCTGGAGTCTAGATGCTGGTGGTGGGGAAGATGAAGATGAAGATTTGGATGGAGCTCTGAGTGACCAGGTTGAGGTGAAGATGGGGAGGAGGTGGTTTTGGATGAATGAGAATCTGAAATGGGAGCGTGACAGAAGAGCACTGAGATTTAAAGTATGCAGAGTGGAGGCTCTTTGGCTCGGAAAAGGCGGGCAAGAAAATTATTAGACGAGAAATGAGACGAGATGAGAGAGGAGATGTCAGCATGAGTTTTACAGCATGGGAAAATGGAGGTGATGTAAAGAATAGACTAGCAGCCGAACACCCAGGAAAGCAGACAGATGAGTGATTACAGATCTTCCTTATTGAACTTACGCATAAGCTTAATTTAAAGTCCTGTGAGTTTCTTTGTTCCTGGTGCCTACCCATTTCATGGGCTGCATTCTTTTGGATTTTCACCTTTGAATTTGTTTTGTAATGCACTTTAGCAATCAGTAAATTAGTAAAGTTTGTTTTTCGTTTAATTCACTGAGTTCTATGTGTGCATTTGGGTCCACCTTTGAACTGATTTGTTACAGATACTGTGCAACAACTTCAACTATTCATTGTTATATGATATGTTGCTGAATATTTGAATGTAGCTGAGTTTTACTAGAAGCTCCTATCCATACAGACTGATACTCAAACACACATGCACACCCACAATATGTTTCAGGTGATGATCAGTGTCTGTATGTTGTTCATGTCCAGGGTTTACCAGGACCAAATGGCGACAGTGGACCTGAGGGCCCTCAGGGAAAGCAGGTCTGCCCCTTTTTGACAACTTTTACTTATCCTATCATGCACATCTGCTGTGACCTTTGCATTTCCTTTTATGATGAGTATAAACAAGAGGTTAGAGTTTTACCACCTAAGTAATAACCCAACAGCACAGAAGCCCGATGTCTTCTAATAGACCCCTGTGCGAAGACTTGGCAATGAGCCAAAGTCTTCCCCATCATTACTTACATTCAGGAGCACAGGGAAGAAGCATCATCAAAAAGTCTCACTACAGGCTCTCCTGATGGCCCGTATCCTGTTTCTAAATGCAGACAATGAAGTGCCTACAGCATCTTCTGCTTTTCCAACAAGGCTTGCACTTAATAACACACACATGGAAAGTCTGTGTATGCTCAATGTCTCACCATGTGAGGACCTGTAGGCATTTGGAAAGATTAAAAGGAGTCTTGGTGGTCCCTATGTAATTTGTGCAAGCACACAACAAAAGGGAGTTTCTGAAAGACAAGCCTTTGTATATTCTTGTATTCATCAGTTCAGGTTAAAACTGTACATACAAACTGTTATCGCTGTTAAAACAGTCTAAATAATTACATGATGTTATCTTTAGATAACAGCTACCTTAATCCCAACCAAATCTTTGAGAACCAAACTTTGATGTAGTAATGACCTGTAAGTTTCTTTAAAACATTGTTGTGTGTGGTATCTACACATTTCTGGAGCTTAAGTTTATTTTAGTTTAGTTTCATTAAAAAATGCCCAATCCTATGTGTGGGAAGAAGTAAAACATGTCAGTCCTTTTCCCATTTAGAGTGCAGTTTTGTGCTTTTGAACACATTGAAACAAAGCCATTAAAGGTTTACATCAAGTGGTAACAAATGATTTCAAGGGTGTTAAAAACATTGTGGTTCGGTAGTTCTGTATGTTAATGATTCAAGGTCCAAAGTACAGTTGTGTTAATGTTATGTTTGTGAATACAGGGTGAACGGGGCCCACCTGGCCCTCCAGGAATTCAAGGGGAGACTGGTATTGGACTTCCTGGACCAAAAGTAAGTCATGTTATCAACTGTCCTCTGAATACTGGACTTTGTAATGTTTTTACGGTAATTATTGGTGCTGACATTTCTCTGCAGGGTGACATGGGATTCCAGGGCCGACCAGGTCCTCCTGGTCCTCCAGGAGTGGGTGAACCCGGCCTTCCTGTAAGTTCTGAAGCATCAAAGTCTGTGCTATGGTTTTGTAGCCGTGAAGCCTGTGTTTGTGTTGGTCGGAAATCCGATCTGTGAAGAAAGCTCATATGTTGACTTACAACTAGATATGATTGGTGACATACTGTACACTGGCTATTTTTACAGGGACCTCAAGGACCACAAGGTGTTCAGGGGGAAAAAGGACCCCAAGGTGAAGGGTTTCCTGGACTAAAGGTATTTTTTCAAAACTGTTATTCGCAAACTAAAAACAAGTCATTGTTGGCGTTACATTTTAACAGGCAGAGAAGCAAAAGACAAAAGATATTCTTTAAAAAAATTAACTGTAAGAGTGCATCCTCCACTAAGGCAAATGCCATACCTTACATTTAATATAAGATATACTTTATTTATCCCAGATTTAGGAGGAAAAAATATCTGAATCAAAGCCAAATTTTAATGGGTTCGTTCTTCAGCTACACTCCACCTCTCCACAGTTTTTCATGAATGTCAAGCTGGCAGTTTTTGCATAATCCTGCAGATAGGAAACAAAAATCCCAGATCCACTGTTTGATCTGGATTCTCATCAGAATTCATTTGGCTATGCTTCATCTCTACACCAATCCATAGCACTGAAAACACACCTCTATCTCATATCTCATACTACTAGACAAATTAGGTGCAGTATATTATCTTTGATAAAAGCAATATGTTTGAGTCCTTCAATGAAAGTATCCTTAAACTAACTACTTTCATTATGACCAATAAATATTCCATGAATCAGCTCCTGGATCTGAAGGTTGCAAAGACATAAACTGTCATTAAGTAATGTCCTCAGCTAGCATTGCTAATAGACACAAAGTGTATGTTTCAGTCGCATATAACCAGCTCATAGACATCTGTCAAAATCAGCCTCTGTTCCAGCTCACTGACTAACAATTTAGGCGTTCACTCAAGTGTGTATGCTCACTCTGTTGTTAAGCCTAAAAACTGTGCTGCCACATGCTGCATTATGAAACACATAGCAGACATCCCATTCAAATGGAGATAGCTGGGATTCAACCAAGGGCTTAATAAGACATGTTAATACTGATGGCAGCAGGTCTCACTGTGTAAGCAGCAAAGAAAATGACCTAACCACAGCGACTTAAGAACACTATAATAACCAAGTAAAAGGAAAAACCTAAAATAATCATATTAACACTCTGTCACTAATTAATGCAGCTCCAGACAGAACCTGTAGGTGAATTTGAAGATGGTAGGAGGATATTTATAAAGCTGTTGAAGCTTCTCTGTAAAGAAATCTAAAAGCTGTTTTTTTGTTGCAGGAATTAAAACTGAAAATGTCCTCAAGCAGTTACACATGTTTTTAATCTCTTTCAGACTTCCTGGTCATTATAGTTTTTACTATAACATCCGAAAAAAACAAAACAAAAAAAAAAACAACTCTTGTCTCCATTCACAATCCCTTAACTTTTTTTTTTAAATTCACTTTTGAGTGAAAAAAAAACAAACCCTGTCATTCCTAATGCATGGGATCATTGTGAATCAATCAGCAACAGGAGCAAACTTGCTCTCCTTCCATGCTATCTTTACTGAAACTGTGATTTGGCTGTGACCCAATCTTGAGTGGCTGTTATGTAACTAACAGAGATGACCTGGTTATGGTCTACAGGGGGATCGAGGGCTCCCAGGACCCAGGGGGCCACTGGGACAGCAGGGTGTAGGCATCAAAGGAGAAAAGGTGGGTTGTAAATGAAGCTAACTAAGAGAATTAACTGCAATAACAAGGACTGCTCACAACAAAGACACTAATGAAATCCACAAGGGGAAACTGCAAAAGTCCTCTAGGCTACAATTATAAAAATGTTGTGGCTGAGTGAGGCAAAAGAAAGGAGTGTATTAAATTAAACATCTGGTTACTGTGGGAAAGTTAAAGGTAGCATATACAGTAGGGCTGCACTATATACTATACGATGAGGTAGTATATAATCTTTCATTGGCTGCTTGTGAGTTAAAACATTTATTAACCTAGAAAAGGAGCATTAATAGATTTAATTTCAAAAATAGCTGAAGTGCCTGATTCTTCTTGGTGCTGTGCTGCAATTTTCTGTGCATTTTTTGCAACAAATAAAGCTACTGAAAATATATTAAAACATCTAAGCCCATCAGTTTTGCCATTACAGCTGTATATGTATTGAAGGTCTGCAATACGTATACAGCTGTAATGGTTGTACATATTTCAAAAATGAAAGTCTTTTTATGAGTTATATTGAGGACTCAAAGGTAGACAGAGATGCAAAGCAGGAAAATAAAGAGATTAGAGTTTATTGGTACTATAAAGTAAGCAACACACATGTCCAACAACAAACATTGAAATATATGAAGATAAAATCAATCTGGGAACCCACTGGACATAACCATATTGTGTCTGTGTATATAGGTTAACATGAAGTGGAATCTATAAAATAAAAAATGGGTTTTGTTTGCAATGTTGATCTTTATGGTCTTCCCTTTGATATCAACTGTTTCCTATACCCTATAGTAGTAATAGTCATCTGGTCTGTACTGTACTACCCTCTACTCTCATCTGCACTATATTTTTATTTTTGTTATACCCATGTAATATAAGAGTCCACTTTTTTATTTTGTTCAGTTTGTAATATTCAGTTTTTATGGGTTTTGATTAATTTTGTTTTTATATTGTTGTACAGGTGTTAGTGCAGGTATTAGGGCTGCATTTATTCAGAGGCCTTTCTTATATTCCGTCTTCTCAGGTCAAACACAAAACTCAATATGATATCACTCAATAAAAAAAATGCTGATACTGCTAACAAATAACTAACATAAACTGCAGAGCTGCTGAATTGAATTGCAGTTTTCACAGGCAAACCTAATCATGAGTGTTAATAGGAAGTATTTATTTATTTATGATTATGATGGTTTATTGCCAGGGAGAATTGGGCCCACCAGGTTTGCCAGGGCCAACTGGACCAATAGGAGTGGGCATACAGGGAGAAAAGGTCAGGACAACGTCTTTGTCTAAATGCTATCTAAATGGCTTCAGTATTTCTGACACATATGCTGATAAATAGGAATGCAATAATATCACACACTGCATTAACCCTCTAATCAATATTATTGCAAAGGGAAATGAAGGACCAAGAGGTCCACCAGGAGTCAGAGGTCTTCCAGGAGAAGGTCTACCTGGGCCCAAGGTTTGTTAAGACACCCTTAAGATTCATATTCAGATTACCCAATGTCACACAGAAAAGATAAGAGCTTAATTCCAGGTCAGTCTAAAACTACAATTTTGCACTGTCCTGTCATGTCGGGAAAAAATAATTTCACTGCAGGACTCAAGTTTCTTACAGCTTGTCATAGTTATATAAAAAAAGGACAATACAATTAAAGCTACTGCTAACAAAGTTAATCAAAGGTAAAATATTTCAAATTTAGAACTGTTATCAAAGTTGAAATATAGCTAAATCAGAGATCAAATTCAGGGTTAATTAAATGTAGCAGTACATGACAAACAAAAAATATATATCAGTGTATAGCCAGCATGTAAAAGAAACATGCTGCCTTGTCTCATTTGTTCCAATGATCTGATGTTACTTCTCTTCAAAGGGAGACCACGGTTTACCAGGAGAGCAGGGAGCTCCAGGAGAGACAGGTGTTGGTGAAACTGGTCCAAAGGTAAGACAAGTCATTTCCTGAACAAAATGCATCAGGCTAATCATGGTCTATTAGCATAAAGTAGTGTATTGAACACATCAAAAGCTGAAAGAGACCATTCTGATGTTACAGGGAGAACCTGGAGCAGCAGGAGTGAGCGGCCTGCCTGGTCTGCCAGGAGAAGATGGAGCTCCTGGGCAGAAGGTAAAGCAGTGCCTGACTGTTCCTTTTAACAATGACTATGAAAAAAATAAAGCTTATTATTTATTGAATAAACCTTTTCCTTCTGTTAGGGGGAGCCTGGTTTGCCTGGTTTAAGAGGTTCTGAGGGGCCACAAGGAATTGGCACTCAAGGCGAGAAGGTATGTTTTAGATTTAATAGTCTTGTGTAGTACACCGTTTATATCAGACTTAATGCTACTCGCATGATATCTGTGGTGTTCACTCCCAGGGTGACCAGGGTCTGAGGGGCATCCGTGGGTTACATGGGCCTCCTGGGGTCTCAGGACCACCTGGACCAAAAGTAAGAATTTCATAAAACACGGCAGTATTATCTTACTGTACAAAGCTTCCTTGATAAAGTACCTTAAGCTCCTGTTCCATTTACCCTATCACAAATCTGTTGCTGCTGAAGATTTATGCCACAATAACCCAACCTTTGAACAGAGCCAAAAAAATAGCATTCAACCAGTTGTTGGCAGCACACTTGCTGTTAAAATAAAGACAAGTATGAATTGGATCTTAAGTCTCTCGCCAATTTTTTCCTTCCAGGGTGAACGTGGGATACCAGGTCAGCAGGGCATACCAGGGCAGCCGGGACGGTCCATAGCAGGTACAAAGGTAAATAAACAAAATCTACATGATTAAACTTTCTCTTTACACTGATCTTGGCAGGCAGCCAGCACTGTCAATGTCTGATGCAACATAATGCATTGACAAACTGCTACTCTAGTCAGACTTAATTGTTTTATGTTAAGGGTGATGTTGGTCCTGCTGGCCCCCCTGGTCCTATTGGAGAAACAGGGCACGGACTGCCCGGTCCAAAGGTAAATGCATTCTTTTTGATTTTACATATTTTCAGATCATTTATTAATCACACTCATTAAAACACCACAATGGTTTGGTCCTTATCTGTGAAATTGTTGTATCAGGGTGATCGCGGTTATCCAGGTTCACCCGGTCCAATTGGCCCAAAAGGCCAAGGCATCACTGGCCCTATGGTTTGTACCAGCTGCCAAGACATTGCAAATTCTTAAATTTTGCACATCCTGAAAATCTGTAATTATTTCATGCTGTTCAAGCTGGCTAAAATAGAAATAATCTCTGTACTTTATTCAGGGTCCTCCAGGTGTGCCAGGCTTACCAGGTGAGCCCGGCCCAGAGGGAGTGGGATTTCCTGGACCTAAGGTTTGTACCTACATGCTACATCTTTCTGGGCTAATTTTGTTTGTTTGTTTTTATGTGTGTGTGTGTGTGTTTGTGGGGGAGCGTGTGGTATGTATAAGGATGCTTATTTTATAGTATCATGTCTCTTTCAGGGAGACATTGGCTTTAGAGGATTGCCAGGTTTGCCTGGTCCACCTGGAGAGGGCTTACAGGGACCACCAGTAAGGATGATTACAGTTTGATCTAATTGTTTTTAATTCTACATGCTAACTCTAATGCTGAAAAATTACAAGGTTAGAAGTTGTACTTTGAACTCTAATGTATGTGTTACTTTGTGTACGTCTGCACAATATTGGTCCATTAATATACTTTGAATTTTGTGTTTTAAGGGTAATGTTGGGAGGCCAGGTCCTCCAGGCCCAACTGGACCTCCAGGAGAAGGTATTCAAGGTCCAAAGGTAAGTTGCTGTTTTGTATATGAAAGAGTGAAGCGGAAATTACATACAGCATTTTATTGGTGCTGACATGTTTCACAAGTGATCTGCCTGGCAAACCGGCCGCAGGATAAACACAAGAATAATTTATGATCTTTCTTGAGTTTGGATCTCTTCTGTATGATTCAGTAAATAACACAGTCTAATTTCAGGGAGAGCCAGGATCGCAAGGCATGACTGGGCCTAGAGGGCCTCGGGGAGATGGACCTCCTGGAGAAAAAGTGATGGATTTACATTTATCTTTCAAATATTTTATTGATATCTGATTACCTGGTCTCTGACTGATAATTTACTCTTCCGTTATCATAGGGTGATCGTGGACTACAGGGTGAGAGGGGAACGAGGGGAACAAAAGGAGACATGGGAGATCCTGGAGCCCCTGGTGAAATGGTAAAATAGATCAAAATCACAATGACAGAATGAATTACACATACATGTGTTTTGAATAACACAAAACTGAAACTTTAATGTTTTTCATCCTATTTCAAATTGCAGGGAAGGCACGGAGCAAAGGGAGAGCCAGGCCTCACAGTAAGTTCAGTAATTCAACAATTTTTTTGGGCCATTCAAAACAGTAAAGAGGCTTTCACTGACATATGTTTTCTACATTTTTCAGAGAGAAGAAATTATTAAGCTGATCAAAGAAATCTGTGGTAAGATTGAGCCTAGTCTATTTTAATAATGATTAATAAACAATTGTCTAGAAGTAGACAGTGTGGCAGAGTAAAATCTGCAAATGAGACCTGGTAAACCTGTGTGAAGAGGAGCCTTAAATTCATTACTGGCTTCCTAGTATTTTATTAGTTTGCCAAAGCAGGAGCCTTCTGTATTTTTGAATGTCAGTATTCAAAAGGACAGTCATTAAATGCCTTTACGATGCAAAATGGAGCATTGACATTGGCATTAATGGAGGATGCACTCTCTAAGTACCCCTCTAGTTTAAAACCAATCAGTCTGGTCCAGAATCAGGCTGCACAAATGTATTTGAGTTATTATAAAGCAGAATTTATTTTTCATATGGCCAATTTAGAACAGCAGTAAAGACAATAACACTGACATAATGTCACCTTAAATCATAGACTGTATATAAAGGATAGACATACAAAGTCACCAGTTGGTTTTTTGATTTCTGTTTTGAGTAAAAGTTGACCGACAGCTTAGAGTTAGCTTTATCGCCCTCATCATCTTGGATGTTTTGAGCCAGAAGTGAAAATAGAGGTTTTTAGTTAATACTATCAAGCTTCATAAGCAAAGTGCATTGATAGACTCTACAGTGCTTAACAAATTTATTTGACCACCTGTATACAGTATACATGCACTACACAGATAACTACTTAGCTAGATAAAACAGAAAATACTAGAATTTCACTCACAAAAACTGGAGTAAAGACTGCTTAAACAGGCTGTCAGAACAATTAACAACTACAATTAGCCGTGGCATCTTCAGATAATTGCAATAAAAATGTTCCACTGACACCACAAACACAGACGAACTTGAATTAGCAGAGGCAAGTCCTAGCTAGTGGCCCAGTCGACACCTACCTGTCACAAAGTGACCTAATCCTAACTTATGTATATATTTTTAAGACTAAATGTAATTTTACCATGTTAGTTATACAAAATTTATCCAGTTTTTATGAAGAGAGAAATTAGCTATAGAGACCAAAACTCTTTTTTGTACCAGTCTGTAAACATGTCTGTTTTTGTTGTAAAGTTGGTTATTTTAACATCAGAATCTGTGGGGATTAACTTGCTTATGGAGCCAGCCTCAAGTGGCCATTGGTGGAACTGCAGTTTTTTGGCATGCCCTCGGTGGCATCATTTTTTAGTTTTGGAGGCTGCTTCTAGCTTTAGAGTGGCATTGTGAAACTGTTAGCAAATAGCAGCACATCCACTACAATGAGAAAAAGATGCACTGATTTTGAGCCATATTTCTGTGCACATAACTAATACAACTACAATACTATACTTTTACTTTAAAGCTGCTTGGGTCTTCACAAACTTCAGAGGAAATATCAGGCTCTTTATCTTCTAACTTTGTCTGGCAGCCCTTTAGTACTATAGTATTGTTATGGCTTTTTTCAGAGCAAGCAGCTACAGAACCAATGCTCTCTTAGGTTTAAGTGGGTTTATTGTTATTGCAAAATGTGCCAATATAAGTAGCCACTGATGGCCTGCCTAGGGCCTTAAACAGTTGCCTGCCTTACTTGTTCACAAGCTCCACAACTGCAGTAAAGCAGCCATGTATTAACTGTACTTTATACATTTTCAGGATGTGGCATCAAGTGCAAGGAAAGGCCAATGGAACTTGTCTTCGTCATTGACAGCTCAGAGAGTGTCGGCCCTGAGAACTTTGAGATCATCAAAGATTTCGTCACGAGGTTGGTGGATCGGACCACAGTTGGGCGCAATGCCACCAGGATTGGCCTGGTCCTCTACAGTCTGGATGTTCATTTAGAGTTCAACTTGGCTCGCTACATGAGCAAACAGGACATCAAGCAGGCAATCAGAAAAATGCTTTACATGGGTGAGGGCACTTACACTGGCACTGCAATTAGAAAAGCGACTCAGGAGGCTTTCTTCAGTGCTCGCTCTGGAGTCAGAAAAGTAGCCATTGTCATCACTGATGGTAAGACTGACAAACGAGAGCCTGTCAAGCTTGACATAGCTGTGCGGGAGGCTCACGCTGCAAACATTGAGATGTACGCTCTGGGAATTGTCAATTCCTCTGATCCAACGCAGGCTGAGTTCTTACGGGAACTCAATCTTATTGCCTCGGACCCGGACAGTGAACACATGTACCTCATTGATGACTTCAACACGCTAACAGGTGAAAGTCACAGCAAGATATTTTAAATATAGTGAAAGGTTGTAAAGTGCCTAATAATGTCACTTTTTTTTCATTTCTTTTCACAGCACTGGAGTCCAAACTTGTCAGCCAGTTCTGTGAAGATGAAAACGGCGCCTTTATTTACAATCACATTACCAATGGACACTGGAACGGTAACAATGGGTTTGCTGTTAATGGAAACAAAGGAGAGACAACTAATACCTATAATGGCTATGGTAATAATGGTTACATTTTTGGAAACAATGGATATGGGAACAGTTATGAAGAAGAAATCCAAAATCAGAGACACACCAACAGCAGGGGCAATGGAGACACTTTCACGCTGCCCATCAGTGCTGATCCTCTTCCTGTTCAGGTCTCATCTGCACTGTTTTAATTAAATAATACTGTGTTACTTACAGTAGCCGTATTCATTGCGATACTGATACATTATGTTGCTGTTTCACACTAGGTGACGGAAGATGATGATGGTGAAGATTTAGATTTAAGGGCCCATGTGCGGGGTGATAACACTCTGTCTAGAGTCAACAAAACAGCATCTATACTGCCTGTTAGAGAAAGCTTCGTGTCCAATAAGGCTGTCAAATCATCTTCATCATCATCTGTATCTGCAACATCTTTGTCAACACTAAGTTCAAGTTCATTCTCAAACTCTAATCAGTTGCAGCCTGTGGTGAGTCCAGTCCAGCCTGAAGGTGAGTAGCACACTTCTGTTCAGGAAGCCTTTTTTAAGGAGGATATTATGATGTGTCACAGAAAAAAAAAACCACAAAAACTAAATGAAAATGGCTGAATGAACTGAACTGCTTCATTTTCAGGGTGCTTCTATTAAGCGTGTTGGCTCATTGTACATTGGACATTATCATAACTTAATAGGATATCTCTGCCTTACCTGCTATGTCAGATCAAAAAACTGTGTCCCAGATCCTTTATAGTACATGCAAATTTTACTTTAATGTGAGAAGTTTTCATAGGACTCCATGCAGTCCCATGAAAAACTAAGTACTTCCCATGATTCAGTAGCTTGTAGAGCTGCCTTTTGCAGCACTAACTTGAAGTAATCATTTTCTGTATGACTTTATCAGTATCTCACATCGTTATGGAGGAATTTTGGCCCACTCTTTTTTACAGCATTGCTTCAGTTCCATGAGATTTGCAGGGATCATTTATGCAGGGCTCTGTTAAAGTCCCGCCACAGCATTTCGGTCAGGTTGAGGTCTGGAACTTGACTATGCCATTGCAACACCTTGAGTCTTTTTTTTTTCAGCTGTTCTGTTCTAGAGTTGCTGCTTTGCTTGGTATCAATGTCCTGTTTCACAACCCAATTCTGACCAAGCTGTAGGACAGATGGCCTCACTTTTAACTCTAGAATACTTTGGTAATAGAGGAGTTCATGGTCAGGTCAATAACTGCAGATGCCCAGATGCAAAACAAGCCCAAATCATCATCACTCCACCACCGTGCTTGATAGTTGGTATGAGGTGTTTGTGCTGATATGCTGCGTTTGGTTTTCAACAAACGTGGTGCATTATAGACAGACATCTCCACTTTGGTCTCTTCTGTCCAATGGACATTGTTCCAGAAGTCTTGTGGTTTGTTTAGATACAACTTTGCAAACCTAAGCCATGCTGCTCTTTTTAGAGAGAAGAGGCTTTCTCCTGGCAACCCTTGCAAACAAGCCATACTTGTTCAGTCTTTTTCTAATTGTACTGCTATGAACTTTATCATTTAACATCCTAACTGAGGCTTGTAGAGTCTGAGATGTAGCTCCTGGGTTTTTTGCAGTTTCTCTGAGCATTGCATGATCTGATGTTAGGGTGAATTTGCTGTGACATCCTGTCAGGTTTCCGGAAGTGTGTGGCAGATGGAGTAGGACCCAAGTGCAGGACTCACAGACGGAATCAGAACTAAAAACCACAGCTTTATTGATGCTGGGAAAAAGGTTACAAAAGCAAAGGCTTGAATAACAACAGGACATGCGAGGAAACAAAACTGACTGACTGACTATGAACTGACTGACTGGAAAACGATGACGAGACGAGACTGACACGACGGGATAAGAGCACACACAATGAGGGAGACAGCGAGAAGGAACAAAGGCAAACAGAGACAATAAATACACAGAGGGAATGAGGGCAGAGTGGGCACACCTGGGAAACACACCTGAACAGGATAACACTAACAAGAAACGTGAACTAAACACAGGGAGCGAGCATCGAGGGAGAGAGGGTGAGAGACAGAGCGAGGGAGCAAGAGAGAGAGAGCACGAGACAGAGCTAGAACGAGAAACACAGAACACAGAGACAGGACAGAGACACGACTAGGAAAGTGATGGGGGAAACCAAGGAGAACCAGAGAACAAAA
>VUQS01056584.1:0-19000 GCA_015108495.1 Heterochromis multidens | reverse complement strand
ATTAGGCAGACGGGGAACACCAGGGAACATGGCTGGACAGAATCAGACTAATGAGACAGGGGAACCAAAACTGAACATGACACACACATGACAAGAGACCATCAAAGTAAAACAGGAAGTAAGTCACACTGAGACACTGACTAAGACACGAGAACTTGACACCGGGACAGAAGATGCATAAACATGAGAAACAGAACACAGTGGCAAAGTCAGGACAGACAGGGAACTAACGTAAAGAAACCAAAAACCAAGATGTAGATATACAAATAACAAAACTAAGAGGCATTCAGAAACTAGGCATCAAAATCTCATAATACAAAATGAAACAACAAATAAACTCAAAAACCTGGGTCAAAGACCCAGGACCATGACAGTTACTGAATCTGTTTTTCTGAGCTCCTTAAAAGCTGTTTGTTTAGAGATACATGGTACTCACAGGACAGCCACCTACAAACATATAATTTTACAGTGCATTACTGTAGATTCAAAAGGACACAAAGTATTTAAACAGAGCTCAACCTTAAATATCTGCAACATTAATAGCAATCCATATAACACTGATGGGGAATATTTTTCTGAAGAATAAGTACTTTTGACACTATATGTACAATTTGCCAGTAATACACAGTTTATGTTTAGTGAGGAGTTTTCATATTGTTTTATTGCCTTTACTAAATGGATGGTTATTTAAAATTCTAAAATAGTAAATATGTTGATGATAACTATAGAAGTCATTTTTGTGATAATTGCAGAACTTCAATAGCATTCCAAGGGATGCTGAGGAAAATTAGTCTAAATTGGTTATGTTTAGCAAATCCATTGCTGAGGTATGGAACTGCAGCCATAAGACGTTGGTACCAGCAACCCCTGAGCCAAATAGTAGATAACAGAAGCAAAGGGAAGCATCTAGGTAAAAAAGCAGCCCAGTCAAGCTTAGATGGACTGTGGGACTCTGGAGACAGCTCACAGATACTGGTGGAACATGGCTTTGGTGTTTGGTGAAGCAAAAACTTGTGTGTGGGAAGAGTTTGGTGAGGCCACAGAACAAAACTTTAAGTTGCCCTATAAGAGATTCATGTAAAATGTCACACTACCTGGGAGGCGAAAGCAGTTTTCTGTCTACACTATACAAAACGGATGAAGTGCTGCTGATCTAAACTGTGGATATATTTGGGTTGTAGAAGTCATACTTCAAAGGCCAGCTGAATTCACTCTCAAGAAAACTTAAGGGTGCATGAAAGTCTACATGTTTTGTGGAGTTGAAGCAGGCATTCCACTGGTTTACTCTGAGAGTATTCAGAATTAAACCTGTTATTATGGGCTATTTGGTCCCTGTGCCTGTCAATAGATTAGGCTGCCCTTTGTCATGGATTCTGTTCTGTTAAGTTTGGCAACTATTTTTTGGCACAGCCAAAGGCTGAAGGCTGTGCACTGGGGTGGTGTGCAGTTGGGTGTAAAGTAGTTAGGATAAAAATTAGACTCTCTGAGTCTGAGGCATGTGTAGAGCTGAAAAGACATCTTTCATCACGTTTGAGCTTGTTAAACAGATGGTTTGATAAAGGACTTTTATTGGCTTTTTACCCACGCAGATTTTGATAGCAGTTACAGTAGCAGCTAGACAATCTATTCGTTCAACATATTTCATGGCCCCAGGCCATTGGTTATGTCGAACCCTGATAGGAGGCAGAAGTGATTCCTCTGAAGGGTTTCTGGGCTCACCCTCAGATATGGGGTAAGGAACTCAGTTATTCAAGAGGTGCTCAGAGTAGATGGAGTCATAGTTCCTTTGCAGCGAAAATAGTCAGTTGAGGTGGTTTGAGCATCAGATTAGTATACTCTGGGACAGTGAGATGCTATCATTGTAAAATCAAGAAAAAATTATTTTTCACTCCACCTGGGTTCTTTTATTCAGTCACAGCACTGCCTCATTACTGCCCACTGTTTGTGTGTGTGTGTCAGAGGCGCCCCAGCTTCAACTATAAGAGTGTCATTTTATGTTGTGCTACTTGGGTTAAATATCGGTCTAGATTTTTATTTTTTGCACGTGTGCTGATGGATACATTTTCTATTGTCTATTTTTTAGTTGCAAATATTAGTGAAATGGTAACTCTGTCCAGCCCTGCAAAAACCAGCATTGCCGTCCTGCTGTGTTTTCCACACCACTAAGAACTGCTGCTTTATTTCAGGAGCTTGCTATGCTTCATGCAATGTGAAAATAGGTTGCTGATATAAAAATTGCCTTAATAAGGGTTGCTTGTGCCTGCTTGCTTCACAGGTGAAACAATGTCTTGGGCCCGAACAGGGCAGCAGTCTACTTGTCTGACACACCTTTTTAATGGGTCTAGGCCATAGGTGTTGAACCCTGATAAGAGGCAGAAGTAAGTCCTCTAAAGGGTTTCTGGGCTCATCCTCAGATATGGAGTGAGGAGCTCAGTTATTCAAGAAGCACTCAGAGAAGATAAAGTATTAGTTCCTTTGCAGCAAAAGTAAACCGTTGAGGTGGTTCAGGCATCAGATTAGTATGCTTAGGGACAACTCCCAGGTATGATGTTTAGGTCATGTCTGGCAGGCCCAGGACACACAAGAGAGATTTGCAGCTGGTTTGGGAATGCCTCAGCATCACCCAAGATGATCTGGAGGAGGTGGCTGGGGAGAGGGACGGCTGGACATTTCTGCTTAGACTGACAAATCTATGAACCTGACCTGGATAAGTGTTAAAAATGAATCGAGGGATAGATGTGTTCCTCACCAAGAAGGGGGGTGTCTTTTAAAAGAATGCTGTGCCAACCCTCTAGAAGAGTTCCAGCAACTTTTATAATCAATGCTAGGGCACACTGAAGTAGTTTGTTGGCATGTGTTAACATAAAACCTTACCAAGACACTTTTGTATTTTTTAAAATTTTTTTCTCACCCCTCAGCAGTGATCTGCTGTTAGTATTGGTATGGTTTATGTTTCATGGAATTTGCCATTTAACAAAATAATTTTAGTCACATTATAGGGCTGTTCTTAACTTCATTTTTCTTAAACAGTCTTTCATAACAATCAGAAAATAATCATTAGAGTAATGATAACTGAGCTTGAATTAATCTTCACTTTAAAACCACTTGTATCTTTTCCTCCAATTCCTTTTTTAAATAAGACCTGCAATGAAAATTCTAGTGGGAGAATATGTTATCGTTTTTCAAGCGCCACTAAGTCCCCAGCAGCATCAATCAATGTAGAACGCTTTCCACAACAAACACAATC
Organism: Heterochromis multidens; assembly: GCA_015108495.1. Classification (NCBI taxonomy): domain Eukaryota; kingdom Metazoa; phylum Chordata; class Actinopteri; order Cichliformes; family Cichlidae; genus Heterochromis; species Heterochromis multidens. The sequence goes on along the minus strand of VUQS01056584.1, from coordinate 15,753 downwards.
TCATTAATGTGTATAGAACCTCGTGTGAGTACAATGCGCACTGAAACAGCACCAGACAAAGAGAACACTAACCTGTTATTTGTCTCCATCTTCATCTATTGGGCATATCGATTTTTTTCCCCTTTTTTTTCATTCTAGTGCAAGAATGTTAGAAACACAGAAAACATTAAATTAACACTCACAAACATGTATAACATAGATTACATTCTTTCTGGGATTGAGAAAGTCTCACATGTATTCTGCTATTCTGTTAGATTTAACTCTTTTCTTTTTTTCTGATTAGAAAATAGCATCATCAAAGTGACTGCAGTTCATCCTGAGGGGAACATCAATGCTTGAACATATTCCATGGCATGGCAATACTTCCAGTAGTTCTTGAAATATTTCTCTCATAGCCACAAATGTGAACCTGATAGTACAATAAAAGAAAAGGTAACTCAAGCCACTAGGATTCGTCATCTCGGAACCATAAATGTCAGCAACATCATTTCCAAAGTGGAAATGGGTCATATTGGCCTGCTCCATAAAAAGAGGGTTTTAATCAGTTACGCATGCTATTCTGTTCAGGAGATTTTTTTATGACACCATATGAACAAAGATGCAAGCAGTAAGTACAAATTCTACTACTAATACATAATGAATGGCAATTAAGTTTCAGAGATTCATGAAACAAGAATTGACAAGATGGGACCTGTGTTTTGAAGGTGAAAAGACAGTAAATGAAACAATTCAGTACAGTCCAGTAAATGTATAATATGCAGAGAGCTAAAGACAGAATAAAAATTCAGTTGCAACAAATCATTATCTCATTGGGTTGAATAAAGAGAGAATTTACTGTCTAAAGCACTATATGTTGGACAGTAATAGGGTTGATTTAAAAGGTTAAGGTGCTTTAGTCAATCCATCATTTTTATAGACCTTGAGCTGTTTAACAAGTGGTACAACTTGATTCTGATGTAGTCTGGAGTCTGTCTTTTACATTTGTTTTTCTGTCACCTCCCCACACCATCACCAACAGCAGCACCATAATGGACAGACATACAGACAGAAGAAATAAAGAAGTGTGTTGCATGTGTTGGAGCACATGAGCCAGGTGCAGCATCTGTGCTCTCTCTCTCAAATTTGACAGGTTTCTGTGATTACTAGCTTAGTTGGAAAACCTCTACAAGACCTTTTATCTTACTAATGTTGAGCTCCCAATTGATTTTCTTGAGCTCTAACAAGTAATCCTCCTCAGTGCTGTGTGTGCCACAAAAGGCAATTGGGTTCTCATCTGAGAACTTTTGAAATGGGCAAGATCCAGACTTCAGAGGTCAGGTATACAGAACAAATAAGAATATTCTAACAGCCATTAGTTGAGAGTTGCACCACTCCTATTCTGCAGCATGTTTGACAAGATACAGTGCAAAAAAACATGGTGTAACTGTTTTCTGTAAGGTTTAATTTTTTTCTGCTAACTTTATAGAAAAATGAATTATTGTGAAAAATCTGAGTGAACAAGAAAAGGGTTGCAGCCCAGTTAAAGTGAAGAACCCAAAATCTACTACTTCAAGACATATCAATGTTAGTCTCACATGTCACCAGAATTTATATTTCACCACAAAACACAACGCATATCTTTTGTGTACCATGTCTATATCACTGGTTTGGAGCTCATTCTAATGGTCCGTTTCATTGTCTGTAGCTTTAAATCCAACTGGAATGGCTTCTGCTTCCACCCCTTTCAGGAAGAAATGTATTGATGACAGAAAGAAGCAGCCAACAGATGTTCAACCGAACAGCCAGATGTATAATGATTACCTGAGAATAACTGTGGCAGTTTTTGTGTAGTAACTGCAAAATGCTAAAACACACTTGTCCTATATTTATCGGTTGTACTGTATTTCCAAAAATTGAAAACAATGAACAAAGAAACATATCTGATATATTAATTGTAAAGGTAAAGGTAAAAGGTAGTAATTATTTCTGTGGTGCCCACAAGTAATTTTAACTCCGTCCATGCTACCACCTTATAATGTGTTTTCTATTTTTGTGAGATATGTTTTATTTTTACTATAAAATTTTACTGCCAACAACATAGCACATTATTGTGAAGAACTTGATCAATGTTTAACAGACACAGAAGTATTTTTTTTTTTTTTTTTGCAGTAACAACATCAGTACCATAAACTGCATCTCTTGGAGGAAAACATACATTTTCTCATGTAAAATTTAATTTAAATATGTAATGTTGTATACACCTATTGATCTGATGACCAAATAACATTTGAATATGTGCTCTTGAGTATAGTGGTTTGTACAGTGTACAGTGGTTTGAACCTTGTTGTAAACCGTCTGCATTTACATTCATGAAGGCATCTCTTAAGTGTCGATTGTGGAAATTACTGATGTGGTTAAATGGTGGTAAAGCAGGGCTTTAAGCAGCTGGTTAAAAAGCTTGACCTAAGATTCAGTTTTATTATGTGACAATGTTGTGCATTACTTTAGTTATTGTTAAACTAAAGTGTTAATCAGTTATTTTATACTTTTACTTAAAATTTAGAGGGAAAACACTATGGGTACTTTTGTGCTTACATTTGAGTTATGCTGTGTCACTACTATTGCAGTATAATGCTGTTGCTGCTGCTGGCACCTTGTTACAATAGATGCACACTTCAAATTAGAAAGTGTGTCATCAATGACAGTAGCTTGTTGGAAAAGAATGATGGAAACTGCCCTTCATTTACTTACCCAAGCATCCATAAAACATTGTTCAGTATTTGTTCAGTATTTTTTTTTTTTAATTTTGTGGCTTCATCACCCACCTCTAATGCCTACCTAATTTGTGATGAAATAATAAGGGAACAGGGTTCACCTGGCCATGAAACTGTTTCCGATTTTGAGCCTCTGAAAATGGGGGACTATATATAAAAATGGTTGTAATTCCAAAACAGTGAATGCAAAATTCATGTAAAACCCCTTGAACTGAAGCTGAAAGTCTGCACTTCAGTCACTTCAATCATCACTGACTATTTGATTTGAAATCCACTTTGGTGGTGTATAGAGGCAAAACAACAAAACTGTCCTTTTCCAACAAATTATAGTTCTAAGTGTATACATTAATGGAATAAAGTCCCATGTCTCAGTGTGTAATGTAAGATAACAATTGCATCCATGCTTGACTCATGAATGTAACATTTACATTTAGTATTTACAGTATAAACATGTTTTTTATGGTCCTATGTTCTCAACTGTAGGACATATTACTATAAAATATAGTATAAATACATAGTTTTGTATTTTGCAGCCATGATTCATGGATATTACACAGAAACCAGGACATAGTGGACAGCCTGTTTTTTTTTTTCTTTTTTTTTTTTATTATTATCATATCTCAATGTCAATGTCTTCTCCTGACCATAATTCTGCTAAAAAAGAATGGCCCCCAAGATCAAAGGTTTGGCTGTGCTCAGCAGGGCCCAGGTGTTAGAAGACAGAAAAAACACCCACTTCTTTCTCTTTGTTCCTGGTAAAAAGAGAAATTATTAAAGTTCCCTTACTAGCTTATCACAGGATGGAATTCTGATGCTTGTTATTGTTAAACAAATGGATAACTCAGTGCTGATGCTGAACAGAGAAGATTAGAAAAAATAAATAAATATTCTTCAAGGTGGCTGTGAGTTTTTATCAGCCAGGCTAATTCTGGAGCTTTCTATTTATCATCTTTTGCAGAAATATTTACATTTCAAAAATATGGCAAAAGACCTGTTTCTGAAATGTTAGTATCATTCAAGTAATGTCCTTTAATACTCTTTTTGATACTCCACTGACTCCACCTGCTTCATGAAGTATTCTTTCTGCATGCCTATTTCTATTCCATATCTGCAACATGCTTTTCTTTACACCTCCCCCTATTTGAATTCAAGGTTTATGGGGTCAACATAACAAATCCAACTACTTAATCTAAGTCTGAAGCACCTTTGAATATGAGCAGTAAATCGTATACAAAATTTGGTATTATAATGCTACAGACAGAACAGAGTTAAGGTTTGACTGGATTAGTACATCTTAGTGCAAAATTTAAGGTGAATTTAAATTTTTTTTTTTTTTTTACCAAGGTTAATTGGTCTTCTAAATGAGTTGATGAGGTATTATTCCTATATTAGATTAACTGATGGCATATCCTCAGTTTAACTCATCCCCAGCCTTTGACTTTTCTCGGTGCTGGTTTAAGTAGTTTTAGATTTCCCTCACGTGTATATGAACTAAACCTTTCATCCACTGATGACAAAAGTTTTTTTTTTTGTTTGTTCTTGGAGACTTTTGTCTCTTGTTGTTGATTAGACACAATTTCAAAACCTGCACAGGCTGACTTTTCTTATGCATTGTTATGAATGGTTGCACAGGGATATTTTAGAGTGGGATTTGGGGCAATTACCTCAGATTTTACAGATTTTGGGTTGAGTAATAGTAACAGTAAGCAGAATATGAAGAGAATAATTATATTTGTTAGGCTCTGACTGAGCTGGAGTTGATTCCAGACCAGTAAACTGCAATTACCACTGCAAGCTGCAGTCAATTACAGTTTTTGCTTTTCTCTGCTCTAATTCATGACACAAGCAATGTGCAGCATTTGATGATTAAAATGCATTTATGTTTTTTTTAGTGACCATATAGAAACTTTTAAAAAAAAATAGTATTACACAGATATCACAATGCTACAATTTTACAGACAAAGAATCTAACATAAAATCTATGTCTGCATGCTGTAAAACAATGTCTGTTCATGAACATGAACTCAGTTAGGTAAAGCAATGAGCAGTGTGTGTTCATCCTCATCCTCTTTCTCTTGGTTCAAATCAATGGTGGGTTCATAGGAAACAGTCAAATATTAATGTTTATAAATAGGGCTTAAATGACATCAAATTGCCATTGTAATACTGTACTGATATGTAAGTTGGGATTTGTGGTATTGTGTCCATCCCCTGTACATGATATGTCTAAAAGTCAAGAAGAATCATTTGTTTGAAATTGAAAGTACTTTAATTTACTGTAGACAAAAAACAAAAAGAAAATTGATATCTGTACATAACTCATCTATAGTGCAGTATTATAGCATAGAAATAAGTGTAATGGTTGAGAATAGTGGAAATACTGTGTTCATTTTTACTTTGCACTACTTTAATTTATGACACATACGTTTAGGAAGCTTTTTTTTTTTTTTACTTTTTTGAAACTTTTATCAGTTCACCTGCATATACCTGGATCAGGTGACCCTGAAGCCTTCCTTAGTTACGCTGCAATAGGCATAGGCTGCTGGAGGCTTGCCATGATGCACTGAGTGTTTCTTCTTCACTCACCTCTTTTCACACTCTGTGTTTATACACCACTTTGCATTTAATCATTAGTTATTATTAATCTCTGGCTCTCTTCCACACTGTTCAAACCTTGTGTCTTTTTGTCCTGTCTCCCTTCTCTCACCCCTAACCAGTTGCAGCAGATGGCTGCCCCTCTTTGAGCCAAAAGGGAGTTTTTCTTTCCCACTGTTGCCAAGTGCTTGCTCACAGGGGGTAATCTGATTGTTGGGGTTTTCTCTTTATTATTGTAGGGTCTTTATCTTACAATATAAAGTGCCTGGAGACGACTGTTGTTGTGATTTGGCACTATTTAAATAAAATTGAATTGAATTTAATATATGGAAGAAATGTACTTAGTGAGAAGTTGAAGGTGCATTGGCAATTAAATTTGAAGAATAAAGGCAAAAAAATATATATCAAGGTAAAAATGATGCCTAATTGGAGTTCCAGTTAACTTTTTAAAAAAATTTTTAATTATTATTTTTGCTGTGATTAATTCAAATCTTTATGGTCAACTCAGACATTGGTTATTTTGACAGCTAATTACAGCTCACTTATGAAAAATACAAGTAAGTCAAATAGGCAGGTAATGAAATACTTATTTTCTTTATCTATTTTTAAGCTGCAGTAATCCTTCATGTATATCTGACTTTTAAAATTCACTTTCACGTTCCCATTTTTTTAACATTGAGGCAAAGTTCGTATGAATAAGGCAGTATAAAATGGAGCTATAAGGGTTTGCTAGTTTGACTAGTTCTTATAAAACTTATGTGTGCTGCAGATAATAGATCTCTTGATCCTTTTATTGTAAAGTATCGTGTAACATTTCAGTTCAGGTTTACTTCAGCCTTTGTGAATGTTAGTTTCTTCAAAGTTACTTCGTATGGGTCACTGCTAACTGAAACACAAATCAAGGCTGACAGAAGAGAAAACCAACACTCAGTCTGCCAATCGCACAAAATTAAGCCAAAATGTCTTCAGTTCTCAAGAGTGATCTTCCACATCCAATAGTGAAAGATCAACAGGGCAAAATAAAACAAACAAAAAAAGGTTTCACATTGCCAGGAGATCTAATGATTAAGCATGATTAAACTTTAAAAAAAAAAGTTTATGTCTCAATTAAACACATGTAAAGTGTCAAAAAACAAAAATCTGTGAGCTAAAATAAAAGTGGTTGATCAACACAGGTTATTACTACAGCAACATGTTCAGTAGAATGGGAGGTCACAAAGGAGCACAGTTCATCATCTAGGCCAATGTGCAGGACAGATTAACACTTAAGACAGTTACGGAAGAACAGTTGAGATAAACATTTTCATGCAGTTTTTGCTGGACAACCGTATCATGCTAGATACCTTTTGTCTCATGTTCTTTTGGGGTTTCTTTATCTACTTTTAGGACTTGCTTGACATAGGGTTATACTTATCCAGAAGTATATTATTTGATCACTTATTAGTAGTTAATGCTTAGCTACTCCACTTCTGTTTTTTACACATCATCTTATATATTACTGATTGGCAGGGGGAAAAAGTGCATTACTAACACATTTGTATACAATGCTGACATCACCTGATTACATCTGTTCAGACAGTGAAATCGGGCCACTTTTTGCATTTCTGTACCATATCTATTTAAATTAAACTTGTCATGCTCCAGATACGGCGGCTGTTAAAATACCAGAGTGAACCAGCAATAACTCAACAAGGAAATAAATAAATAATTACTTAGAAGGCTGCGGTCAGCAAAAGTGCCTGCTACCACTCCTGCTACCTCTTCCTCTACACTCCCCCCAAAAATTAATAGTTGCACAGACTCAGCAACACTAGGCTTATGTTTTAGGATTAGGTTGTCAGGAGTATAGGGATAGTCATGCAAGAAGGCGAACCATGGAGCCAGTGTGTAGTGTTACAGGTGTGAAGAGAGTAGACTATGAGATTAGAACTGAGATGAGCTACTAAGGGACAAACTCTAGCTCTGGACAGCTGCAAAGTTATGGTTGTGCTAATTTACCTCCCAGGGTGAGGAATGGCATCACACTTGGCAGAGATTCAAACCTGAAATATGGGAACAGAAAGGACTGAAAACAACAGAGTAGCTTTGCCCTCATGTCCCTTTACCTTCAGTGAAGCTATTTCATTAAAATCTATTAGTTTTTTAATCCCTTTTTCATATTTATAATATGATCTGCCTTGGATTAATAAAGAAATATAGGGCTTTGGGGGGGTCTTTACTAAATGGATTTTCAATGCCATATTTTAGGTTTTTCCTCAGTTGGAATATGAATTGAACATATTTTGGACTTTTTGTACAATTGCTCTTTGCCTGAGCTAAGATGCAAAGATTTAATGCAGAGTTATATCTTCACGGTTTTCTCCTGTCATTTAACAAAGAAAGCACTGACTGATTCAGAAAAAAGCAAGAGGCATTTCATAAAACTACTCAAGGGTACAACTTTCTCATTAAAATGAACCTTTCTCAGAATGTTTTATCTTGTGTCTTCCATGGACGGTAGAGAGCTAAAAGTCATGGACACAAAGTTCACAAACCACAGAAGTGTAGAACAGAGCCATCAAAATCATGCAATTAGTGCAGAAGCGGCATTTCTCAGCCTCACGTGATTATTATTATTTTTTTTTATTGATTTATTTTTTTTATCATAGAAAAGCAAAAAAAAAAAGATTTTCAGACATTCTTAAAAAGGCAAAATTTTGTTACAGCCACATGCTGTTGAAGGCTCACTCATACATCATCCTTCTGATTCAGAGGTATTCTTCTTCCAGATAGTGGCAGACAGTGATCCAGTGATTTTAACTTGCTTCCTTGATTATTCTTTAGTCTCTGAAAAATATGTCTTTTTCTACAGGATTAAATAATCTATCATAACCTGCAGTCACAAACAGCTGTACCTTAAATATAATGTAAATAATGTAAAATCACTTTGTGAGCTTAGATAGGCAACAGTGAGGCTGAAAAGAAAGGGAGGCTATGTGTACCACAGCACAGACTATTATATATATATGTTTTATATTCTTTAAAAATCTAGGACAACTTTTGTAAGATCTTTTCTCATATCTGTGTCTTATGAACCGAGATAGGTTGATATGTATTATGTTTTACAAAAACCTTATTGAATGGAAAGGTCATTGCAGCATGCTGCAAGCAATTAGATAATAATAGAAGGTTTCACAGTGTTATTTAGAGAATTCTACTGGTGATTTGGGACATAAACAATTTAAGTTTTCTGTTAGTCCCATTCTCCAATGTTTTGAGGCAAAATAACAGAGTTCATTGTATTGATTGCCATACAGGTTTGAAATGATTTTTTTGAATTATTGTCTAGCAATTGCTTATCTTAAAAGAAGACAGAGAGATCAGGGCTGCCTGCAAGACAGTACTACTGTATTACTGTAAGCCTTCTCAAAAATACTGTGGCAGGTCATAAAAGGTATCACCTTTTTAGAGATGTTTTTTTTCTGTAAGGAACCAGCCTGTAGCTACTCATCAAAAACAAAACATAGTTTTATCAAATGTTCAAAGCAAAAGGCATTGTGCCAATGTCCATCTACTAAGGATGCGAAGAACAGGGATGATACACAGTTTACATACCCTAGCGGAATTTGTGATTTTTTGGCCATGAATGATAATACAAAAACTTTTCTTTCACTCATGGTTAGTGGTTGGGTGAAACCATTTATTATCAAACAATTGTGTTTGCCCTTTTTAAATCATAATTGCAACAGAAACTATCCAAATGACCCTGATAATGAAGGAGGACTGCCTCCAAATTCTTTAACTTTACCTCAAATCAACAGCTAAATGGTTGAAACTTGGACACAATTGGGTGTTCCAACAGGATATTGATCCCAAACACACATCAGAACTAGTTTTGGTTTTGATGAAGCCTTCCCAAAGCCCTGAAAATTACTATGCTTAAAAGCCAGGTCTGTGCCAGGAAACCAACCAATTTGAATGAATTCTGACAATTCTGCCAAGAAAAGTGATCATATATCCAGACAGAATTCTGCCAGAAGCTTGCTAATGACTACCAAAAGCACCTGGTCAGGGGTGCAACTTGCTAAGGGCCATCCAACCAAATATTAGCGGGTGGGTATATTTGAGCCTGTATGTATATTTTTGACACTGTGTGGATTAGAGAAAATCCAAAATAAATTCAAACTAGAGCACTCAATTCTTGTTTTTTTTTAATTTATTAGCAGTGTGAATGCAAATGTGTGCTGGGCACCTACTGAACTGATATTCTCTGCTTAAGTTTAAGTATCCAATAATTCATGAGCTAAAGGTGTCAAATTAAGTGTATAGTTTTGAGCTCTTCTTCTTTTAATTTTTATAGTGGACTTGCCACAAGATGTGTACGACATTTGGTCTTTGCACACAAATTTATGTTTTTGTTTTCATACAGAAGTCAGATCAGATGATAAGTGCCTTTCTTGCTATCTGTATCTATAACTCAGTTATTTTGGACGAAATTCCCCCAGTGACCTTTGAGTGTTTATTTTCACCTCAGTAAGGCCTGATCCAAAAACTGAATGAATAAGTAAATAAATGAAAATAAATAAACAAATAAAAAGGACCATATTGCTTTTCACCTTCATAGTTGGGGGCAGAAATGGTTATGGGGTCTGAGTTTCCTCCTGCAGTCGTAACTGGTGTTTATACTTTGACCTGTTGGCAACAAAGCTTCTAAGTATATGACCTTAAAGAACCTGATGTTTGTGGGTGTTTTTGTGATTGCTATGTGGGACAGTGAATGAGTCATACTACAAGGGCTTTGCAAGGCCACTTTCCCACTGGTGGTTCCTGCAGCATAAACTCATATTACTTCACCACCAAAGAGGTTGTGGAGTCTGAAGAAGAAACAAACACAGAGAACTAGTGGTTTGGCATCATGCATGCAAATTGCTGCTAAAACACTTGACGCTTGATCATTACTTTATTATACCTTATCCTTTATTTGAGAAGGATATTTTTTCTGTATAGTTCCTGATACAAATTAATGGGATTCCTTAAGCGAAAACAGGCAAGATGAATGCAAAAAATCTGCAGTTTTCTTTGGAAGCCTGACCATTTTATTCAGTGGTATCTGTGTATAACAGCATTGTTAATTGCAGAAAGAGTTTTTGTCTCTTCAAGACATACATTTTCTTTTGATCTTTGTCAGTGATAGAGTTGATGTTCTCTGGGTTTAAGGTCAGACTTCTGACATGGTGACTAGTCAGTGGAGAGTGAGGAAATTATAGCAGTACAAAGAGGTAGTGTAGCTTTAGAGCTGCAGACATTTTAGTTACATAGGACACAGTTCAAATGTGTGTGTCCAGCCAGCCACACATGGGATTTGTATTGAAGTGACAGAGAACAGAAAACCAGAAATCCTTTACCCTAATGCCACATCCACCACCTACTCATCTGAAATCCAGAGGTATTTCCAAGCCAGTCTGGCTCTGCTGGAATGCCTCTATTGGGAGATGCCTGGAAGGCATCCTAATCAATGCCTGATTTACCCCCAACTGGCTCTTTTCAATGCAAATGACCAGAATTGCTTTGCTGAGCCATTTAAACATGTTTGAGCTCCTCACACTTTTTATTTAGTCATGTGTTTTTATTAGATCTTAGTCTTATTGTTTTCATGCATTTTGAATATTTGTTTATTCAGAGCATTTGCAGGCTACAGTTGCCACCATTTTTCTTGTGTACATGCATCCCGTTTACAGTGTATAAGTGTATAGGTTGTGCAGGTTGTCTATATTTCAAGGTAGGAATATTAAAGATTCTCTGTATATCAAATTGAAAATTCAAAAATTTTAATATTTGAACACAAATGTCCAATTTGTCATTTTATTAATTTTTTTTTGGCATTATTTTTAGTAACTCATTCCTAAGTGTGCAAAGGCATATTTTGAACATATTAATTATATTTATATTATTTTAAATTACTTATCATGTAAACAACATTTTAATTTGAACAAAACAAATCTATGTTGTCCCTAATAATAATAATAATAATAATAATAATAATAATAATGATAATGTTTTTGCTTTGTCTCTCAATATCTTAGTCAACTTGACAGTGTTACATTATGCTAAAAATTTATCCAACTAAAGGTTGTTTCTGATTGGCTTTTTAAAAAATACTGTTTATAACTGTAAGTTATTACGGGATGAGCAAAGTGATAGAAGTCTCAGAAGAGCCAGTTAGGTGTTTGATGTTGTGACTGTCTACTTCTAGGACTTACCATAGTACTATCTTAGCTGGTTTTGATAGGTACTTAACTAAGTACCTATCAAAACCAGCTATTTTTATTGGTAAACTGAAGAGGGCTATGCATTGCAAGAAGTCATTTATGAGGTAGAGTCTCTCATTCACTAAAAATATTAAATTGTCAGATAAAGTGGTAATATTTCTTGTGGATAAATCTATATGAAGTCAATGGATGGTTGACTGCTGACAGTAATCCTGGCACTTACTGATGTGTAAGTGACAGCTGACTTAAACCAACATTAAATTTACATGTAGGTGTAATATTGTTAACACAGTATGTTCTGCTAGCTTAAAATGTGCTCAGCCTATGAACAAACAGAACTACTTCATCTGCACAACAGTACAACTTGGTAGAGTCCAGCTCCCATCATGATCTTGATCTTGATCTCTACATAGCCTACTCATGTCACTATTTTAGGTGTTTGTCAGTGGAAGAAACCATAGTCTGTTCTAATAGATACAATGAATTTGAAACATAGATAGTAATTGGAGCAGACAGTCATCTTCGCATTTTGACACATCAGTCAAAGTGCATGACATGCCATTTAGCTGCCAGGCAGGAATAGGTGGAATAAAGGTCACTACATTCCATGTTTAAACAAATATGGACAAACCTAAAGGTAACATTTTTGCTGTGAACTATGGTGACATAATGAAACATAATTAACAAAAGGATAGATAGCTAGCTAACTAGATAGATAAATAGGTAGACTTTCAGTTTTTTAAGTCTCAAAGTCAGTGATAATTTCTTTGCTTTTCTATGACTTACTGAAGGCTGTTATACAGAACCAAGTGCTCTTCTGCATCCCTTTTAAACTTAAACACAAGCACAAACATATTCAAGTAGTACAGTAACTTTTCGAAGTATAGTAAAACTACAGACTCAGCCTTCCATCTCTATTGACAGTATTGCTACTTATTGATTTTTTTTTTTCCTAAAAAAAGCTCTGTAAAAATGTAAAAGCAACATATCAGTGATTACTGATTTGGGTGACTCAGATCTGGAGCTCTCTGTTACTGAGAGGCTGTCAGTTTTCCTTTCGTGCTTCAGCCTTTTATTCCTGCCTGTCGGCCAGCAGACTGGACAGAAGGTCAGAGAGTTGATCTGTGCCAAAACTCTGAGGATTTTACCCCCTCCCCCTTTTCTCTCGTTCTCCCTTTCATATATGCAGATTCTGGACCTCCTAATGAGAATATGTTACTCCTAGATACCATCTGTTCCACTTGCACTCTGTATGAGAAAATAAAGAAAATGTGACATCATTCCAATGAGACTGATTAATCAAAGTCATGGGGTAGTTGCCCTTTGGAGAAGTGTGTCACAGTCTGTCTGCAGTATGTTTTTTCTCTGTTTAACAGAAAACACATGTGAATAAGGATCATGAATATGAAAAATTGAGCATTATAGGTTTATTCAAAACAAATCTGACACTGTCAGTCTTCTGCAGATTGCCTGGACTCTGCCTCTAACTCTAATATTTAAATATAGCTTTATATTTATATAACTCTAATATTGAAAAATACACTGCAGCCACTCTCAAGCAACCACAACAATCCACACAATAAATTTACTGTGCTTCCATTTCAAGAACAATAAATGTCTTCAAATGGAAGCTTAGACTTTGAATAATGAAAGACATTCATCAAGGGACCAGAATAATGGTGTAGGCAGGGCTCTGTTGTTTGCCTCTGTCTTTTGACCCTGGTCATTCTATAAATATGCAGACTCATTTATTTTTCTCCCTTAATCAGCCACACACACACACACATATACACACAAGCCCTGAAATCCCCCTAAAATGTAAGTCTACAAGTTAATTAATACCACAGAAACAACTTTAGTGAAGAAAGACATTTGTATCCACAAATTTCAGTAAAAACTAGTAGAAGATCATTTCTGTATGTGGCTGGTTGCTATTTCTGCATCATCTCAGCAAACATTCAGTGTTGTCACTTTCAAGATGGACATTTCTGTGAGCTCAGTGCACACCAGTATTATTCCAATCAAATCTAGTCCTGTCTGTGGGCATGAACATCCTCCCTTTCCCAAATAAGAAATGACAGCCCAGAGTGCTGCTCTGGTAGACCAATCAAAGAACACCTTCAGGATGTTACAGTGATTACCAGGACAACCTATGCTGGACCAGAAAGAGGCCATAGGCATCAGAAAGAGAAAAGTAACTTAATAACACAGTTACAGCCAGCAGTCATACAACCTTGTGCACAGCAGACACAACAGGGATAAAAATTATAGAGTTACAGTTAAGTTGGTACAACCATGGCTGTTAAATGTGAAAATGTTGCACAAGACAGTCATGAACTCTGCAAAGTAGTGAAACAGTGTTTAAAGATTTTTGGGGAATTCAATTTTAACCAAGACTGATAACATTTTTAACTGTCTCTTTTCAGTATCTCTGGGATTTAATTAGCTGGTTTAGGATGCAATGAAAGAAAAGGTGGTGAAAAGGGGTGAACAAGTTCAAAGCACTTTAAGACATTTTAGAAGTCTGCTGATTCAGTAACAGAAACAGACAATACAAAATGATTTCAACAGCTTCACTGAATAGATAGGGTTGTGACCAAGGCCATGAATTAACTGTTATATTTCTGTTGCTGTGAATGTGAGCATGAATGATTGTCTGTCTCTTTGTGTTACTCATGTGCCCAGCATGTACCCTGGTTACCCTGGCTCTTGCCTGTGACAACTGGCCCTGCAACCCTGTAAGGTTGCCAAATATATGATGTTTGCAAATGAAAAGCCACATTACAGAGTCAGTATGCTTCAAACCCAAGTCTATCTAACTCCCCTTCCCAGTATGTGGTACCCAGCCATGCACTGATGATTTAAATCAATTAAAAAAACTGGATAGTGATAGTGGGACATTGCGTTGCTGTCATTGTGGTTACCCTGAAGCACTTTCTAAATAAATTTAAGAGAGTTAAAGTGAATGTAATATGGTGGAAAATGCTTTAAAGGCTGTAGTCACTAAAACTAATGTCACGCTCGCTGTGTTGCTGGCGGAGCAGGTCCAGGGCCAGACGGTGCGGAAACCTCTGGCGGAACTGGATGCACTGGCTGGGGCTGCGCAGGGCACACAGCAGGCGTTTCTGATTGCGCCGGCTGGGGCTGCACAGGGCACACAGCAGGTTTGGGGAGCACGGAGACTGACTGAGGCGGACTGGGAACGGAGGCTGACTGAGGCGGACTGGGAACGGAGGCTGACTGAGGCGGACTGGGAACGGTGGCTGACTGAGGCGGACTGAAGCACATTGCTCAATGTGGTGGCTGACTGAAGCACATTGCTCAATGTGGTGGCTGACTGAAGCACATTGCTCAATGTGGTGGCTGACTGAAGCACATTGCTCAATGTGGTGGGGTCTGGCTGGTTGGAAAACACACTGTACATGACTGGTTGTGGCTGCCTGAAAAACAGTTTCTGGAGATGTGGATAGTGGAAAAAACTGAGCATTGTTACTATGGGTGACTGACTGTGAAATAAAGGCAGTCCTTAGTCCGGCAGAGACAGGAACAGACAAAACAGGTTTTTTACTGACTGACTCGGACACAAGAGTCATAGTTCCCACTTCTTGAGATCCAGAGCTGGGAAAACCAATGGAATTAGTCTCACTCACCACAGACAGACGAGTACTGGGACTGGGCAAAGAGGGTGGTGAGGCTGTGTCCGATTGAGCTGGCAGCGGTGCACGCCGGCCACGGGAGCTCCGCTTCCTCCTCGCTGTGGGCACAGAGGTAACAGGGAGAGCCGACGAAGGCAGCACCGAGGACGTTGAGGCTGCCGTGGGAACCAGGGACGCTGGAGGTGTAGAGGTGGGCGGTTCCTCATCATCCCACATTCCTGCCAGAAAGGAGGCTGGTGAGGAGTAGGCTGGTGTGGTGGTTTTTAGCTTGGCTGGGGAATGATGGTGGCGTGAGGCAGAAGTTGAGGCTGGCGGCGTGGAAGCCGGGACTGAAGCAGAGGCTGGCAGCGTGGAAGCCGGGACGGAAGCGGAGGCTGGCAGCGTGGAAGCCGGGATGGAAGCGGAGGCGGGCGGCGTGGAGGTAGGTGAGCTGAGCGGCAGCGTCGAAGCAGGTGAGGTGAGGGAGGCTGCCAATTCGCGGGCTTGTAATTCCTCCCTTAC
>VUQS01056581.1:0-22240 GCA_015108495.1 Heterochromis multidens | reverse complement strand
TATTAAATCACACAAAAATAACTTTATTTAATCATTTTAATCCTAACATTACCTTACAATATAAAGCGCCTTGAGGCGACTTTTGTTGGGATTTGGCGCTATATAAATAAAATTGAATTGAATTGAATTGGTTCTGTTGGCCTCATAAGGTGGTGGCATCCAGCTTGCACTGGAGCAGTTCGCAGCCGAGTGTGAAGCAGCAGGAATGAGAATCAGCACCTCCAAGTCTGAGGCCATGGTCCTCAGCCGGAAAAGGGTGGAGTGCCCGCTCAGGGTTAGGGACGAGTTGCTGCCTTGAGTGGAGGAGTTTAAGTATCTTGGGGTCTTGTTCACGAGTGAGGGGAGCGGGAGATCAACAGACGGATTGGGGCTGTGGCTGCAGTGATGCGAACGCTATACCGGTCTGTCGTGGTAAAGAGAGAGCTGAGTGTAAAAGCAAAGCTCTCTATTCACCGGTCGAACTACCTCCCTACCCTCACCTATGGTCACGAGCTTTCGGTAGTGACTGAAAGAACGAGATCGCGGATACACGCGATACCTTTCTCCGAAGGGCTGGCCTATCTTAGAGATAGGATGAGGAGTACAGTCATTCGAGAGGGGCTCAGAGTAGACCCGGTACTCCTCCACATCGAAAGGAGCCAGTTGAGGTGGTTTGAACATCTGAAGAGGAGGTGTTCTGGCCATGTCCCACTGGGAGGAGGTCCCGGGGCTGCCTCGGTGTTCCCCCGGATAAGCTGGAGGAGGTGGCTAGGGAGAGGTCTGGGCTTCTCTGCTTAGGCTGTTGCCCCTGATAAGCCCCGGATAAGCGGAAGAAAATGGATGGATGGATGTTTACCACTGTGCAGAACCATCTTTTAATAACAGTAATTAAACATTTGGGATCTGAGGAGACTAATTGCTGCACTTTTGGTAGCGGAATGTTGTCCCATTCTTGTCTGATATAGGATGCTAGCTGCTCAATAGTCCTGGGTCTTTGTCATATTTTTCATTTCATGATGCACCAAATCTTTTCAACTGGTGAAAGATCTGGACTGCAGACAAGTCAGTTCAGCAACCAAACTCTTGTACTTCAAAATCATGCTGTTTTAATAGCTGTGGTTTAGCATTGCCTTGCTGAAATGTGAAATTCTATTATCAAATATGATGGTGCCTTTCCAGTCCCAATTCTAGTGATCCACCCCCATACCATTAGAAATGTAGGCTTTTTAAGTGAGTGTTGATAACAAGCCAGATGATCTCTCTCCACTTTAGTCCAGAGGATGTGGTATCCATGATTTCCAAAAGAATTTCAAATTTCAGTTTGTCTGACCACAGAACAGTTTTATACTTTGTTTCAGTTCATTTTAAATAAGTTTTGATACAGAGAAGACGTTGGTCTAGATCATGTTTGCATATGTCTTCTTCTTTGTGTGATAGAGCATTTTGTTGATGGCCCGGCAAACTGTGTTCACAAACAGTGATTTCTGAAAGTATCCTGAGACTATGCAGTGATTTCCTTGACAGAATCATTACCATTTTTAATGCAGTGCTGCCTAAGGACCCAAAGATCATGTGCGTCCAATCCAATTTCTGGGCTTGTCCCTTGTGCACAAAGATTTCTACAGATTGCTATCATTTTTGATGATATTATGTGCTGTAGATGATGAGATATTCAACCTTCACAATTCTATGCTGAGGAACATTATTTTGAAATTGAGCAACAATTTATATATATACTTTTTTGCAGATTGGTGAACCTTGCCCATCTTTACTTCTGAGAAACTCAACCTCTTAAACATGCTCCTTTCAAACCCAATCTTGTTACTGACCTTTTGCCAGTTAACCTAATTAGCTGCTAAATATTCCTACAGATTCAGAATTGGGTTTTTAGGTTAACTTTTGTTTACTTTACACTGGCCACAGTGTGTGTTTTTGAATTGTTGTCTTTTTATTGTGTGTTAGCCCTATGATGGACTGACAACCTGTCATTTTCTTTTTATTTAGATTTTACACAGCCTCACAAGTTTCAGGTTGTTTATGTAATGTGTCTGCTCAAATATTGTGATATATGTTGATAATTTTTTATTTTTGTGCTGGTTTATAGTTTTTTTTTAACATTAATGAAGTGGTATTTCTTAGTATTTGAGTTAGAAATGTTAAATTGATATGATTGCTAGAACAGAAAAGTTTAAATTTAACAGAAATGCTCCACTGATTTTGTTCTGCACTGCTGTACAAATATAATATGACATAAACTGCAGATGCATCATTTTTCCTTGTCACTCATGCAAGCTACACAAAATGTTACCAAGGGCTCTCTGGATGTAGAGCATGTATGTTACAAAAATGTATGGTAATATGATAACTGAAAATTATACAAACTGTATACTGTCTGACTGCAATAAAACTAGTACTTTGGACTGCAAGTGTTTACATTTACTAACAAAAAACAAACAAAGAACAAAAAATGCTTCCCTAAATGTTTATTTCCTATTCTTTTTCTGTTTTGTATCACTTTTGAGGACATTAGGGAGGAGTCTGACATGAGTGTCATGTCTATGTGCTGTTAAATAGCACGCAAAAGAGGCCATCTTTAGGGTCAAAGTCAGGCTCTTGGCAGTGTCCATGTGACAAGTGACAATCAAAAAGTATGTAGTGATGACCCTAGAAAGTTGATTTTGTTCGTCTGGACCCAACGTTTTCAGTGGGAGAAACGTTTCATCACTCATTCAAGTGACTTCTTCAGTCTCAGCTGACTGCAGGTTTCCCCAGTCTTATAAACAGTACATTGCATAACAACGAAAACTAGCAGCATTGAATTACAATGGGCCATGAACTTGGTTTCGTGATCATTAATATGCAAATTGTCATGACACAAGATGGTGAAAAATGTACACTTAGTACCCTGAATGCGGTGTTTGGGGCTGCCTACCAATGGGTTGATGACTAAAGGCAGAAATTTGGCGATATTGCAGGTAACAGAGTTGATAATACTGACAATGGGCCTTAAAGGTACACCCTGTTTCTGTATGTTAGGTAAACCATACAGACTTGGTATAGCTTCTCCTGGGTATAATCTGCGGTATGAGGTCCAGTCAATGGCGTTGTCCTTTTCTAACTACTTCAGACAATCTGTCACCCTCTTCCTGTAACCACTATCTGCTCATAAGTATTTTTATCACCATGTAGTCACATTATTTTCTCGTGATTGACCCTTGTCTGCCTTAAGGATGATGACGCTGTGGTTAATTCAATTCAATTCAATTTTATTTATATAGCACCAAATCACAACAGCAGTGGCCTCAAGGCGCTTTATATTGTAAGGTGAAGACCCTACAATAATACAGAGAGAAGAGAACCCCAACAATCGGACAATCCCCTATGAGCAAGCACTTGGCGACAGGGGGAAGGAAAAACTCCCTTTTAACAGGAAGAAACCTCCGGCAGAACCAGGCTCAGGGAGGGGCAGCCATCTGCTGCGACCGGTTGGGGGTGAGGGGAGGAAGACAAAGACATGCTATGGAAGCTAGCGAGAGATTAATAATAACTCATGATTAAATGCAGAGAGGTGTAAAAACACAGAGTGAAAAGAGGTGAGAGAAGGAGAAATGCTCAGTGCATCATGGGAAGCCCCCAGCAGCCTAAGCCTATTGCAGCGTAACTAGGGGAGGATTCAGGGTCACCTGATCCAGCCCTAACTATAAGCGTTATAAAAAAGGAAAGTTTTAAGCCTAATCTTAAAAGTAGAGAGGGTGTCTGTCTCCCGAATCCAAACTGGGAGCTGGTTCCACAGAAGTTATTCCTCCCGTATATTATTCCCGCATATTTGGAAAAATCTAGAACCCTTTTTTTTTTTTTCTTAAATTAAAGGCATTCATGTGTGGAGCCAACCAGGAAGCAGCTGGTGATCTCAATTGTACATTCTCAATACAGGTTCAATGGAGAAGGACGCTAATGAACCCCACTGGGATGGTCCTGTTCTAAAAAGTGACAAAGTCCACATAATTAGGCAAGGGTTACAAGTTAAAAAAGAAAAAGAAAAAGACTATGATGTGTACAACCACCCAAATAAGAGTCACCAGTGCTATTGCCCTGTATGTCACACACTGACGTCAGAAGACACCATGGCCGTGCATGGCACATGTACCATTCGCAGTCTCAAACTGCATCATGGTTCAAACACCTGACTTCTCCGTTTTCAACGACTGCATGCGTGCGTGTGTGGATGAAGCATTATGGCTGATTCGCCTGTTTTTTTGGGGGTTTTTTTTGCAGTGTATCTTTCTTGGTAGCACAATTTAACACGTATGCAACACGCGTGCCTGCATGTCTCAGCATTTTCTTTTGCCTGTGTGTCTGAGGAATTCATCTCCTCCTCAGACAGTTAGTCAGAGCTCTCTCAGGGGAGGCGGGTCGCTCCGTTTGCCTGGGCTGTGCTGTCTGATTTTCTTGATACTTTGTCTTTTTTTCTTTTTTATCTTCCCCAGTCAGAGGGAATGAGAAAGATTTTTGCTGCATGACTGCAGCCTCTAATGTCTCTGCTGCCTCTAGCTTCTGCATTTGCTCATGCTGTGCTTCTTTGTGTGATATTTTTTTTACGTGAGTGTCTGAACTCAAATATACCTGCATATTTTCATGTTTACATACTCCTTTGAATGGCCTGTAAAATTGTGCGTATTTATGTCTTCATTGTAGAAGATTTGTTCTTTTCAAAGATGGCTTGAAAGCACTAGTGCTTTATTGGATGTAAATCATTTTATCAAACAAAAATAAGCGTTTTTTTTTTTTTACTTTGTCCCAGCTACTTCAAAGGGCAGTAGTTTCACTCTGTGGGACTCTTTCATTGATTTTCTGCATTGCTAAATGTTTCATTTCTCTGTAAGTGTATTATCTAGTACTTTTAAGCTGTGTTTTTTTATCAATACAATCTTTACTTTCTGTCTCTTATTTTCAGATTGACTGGAATGGGTTTGGGCTGTGTTAGGCGCCATAAAATTGCAGTGGTTGAAAAAGCCTACTTGTTTCTACCATAGATATTTTGCACAGAAGTCAGTGAAAGTTCAAAAGTTTTGACCCGATATGAGTTTTCTTATACCACTTAGCAGAATCTGCCTGTCAAGCATTTGATTCTCAAGTATTGCCTTTAGCTGTAGTATTAGTAGTCACAGAGTGGAGGTTTTCTATGCCATCTGGAAGTGAATTTGGAGTAAAAGAGCCCAGGAAATGTTAACAGAAGCAATTTAAAAACTTTAATCAGGATGCATGTAAAAGCAGCAAAGAAAAACTTTAGAGAACGATGAACATGTCAACAACAAAAAAAAAACCTCTCGTGTTGGCACCATGCTGTGTGAAAAAATGTTCAAAACTTAGTGTGCAGATATCACGTAAAAGGACGTAAACTGCACTCAACATATTCATGCTTCCCAACCCATCTGCTCTGTGTCATTTTATATCAAAGAAATGAGAGAGTTAGCACCCTGAACCCCTTGTCTACAGTCATGCACAACCATCGGTTTTGGCTTTACCTCAGAAAAAGATTCAGGTCACATCACATGGTCATTATAGACACTTGTTCAAATTAAGATAATAAATGAACTAAATAAATAAATAAAGCCAATTTGTATTCCTTCTAGACAGGGTGGTAAGTGGTTTCTCCTCAGGTGCTGTACACATTGAATTGATGTTGTATATTGGTGAGAAATTTGACCTGAAAGAACAGGGGCTTATAAGCTGCACACTGTGTGTAGAGGTTAGAGGAAAATTGCAAATTTTGCTGCAGTCTATTAGTTGTATTAAGTATGGTGCCGTGGCACAGTGCCTGCCAGTATGGAAACAGGCCAGCACCTACTCACATTTCATTTTCCCATTTGTCACTTTGACCATTTCACTCCCAGAATAAGTTGGTCGGAAACATGGGCAATGCAGTTTGCAGCATTTGCCATCACCCAAGCTTTCACCGCTATATTCAGGTCATTTGTGCTGGTTAACATGAAAACATGTTAATTTGAAACACCAGCTTGTTTGCTAGATAACTGGATAAATGGACTGCATTTATAAAGAGCTTTTCTAGTCCTATTGTGGGCTTGAATTGCTTTACACTAGAATCCACATTCACCCATTCACATACATATTCATACAGTGCTTTATTCAATGTGTACAGTGCTTTTTCTACCACAAACACTCGCTCACAGCAATGTGGGGACAGTTTGGGGCTTCGGTATCTTGCCCAGTGAACCTTGGATCAAACCACTGATCTTCCATTTAGTCGATGACTTGCTGTATATGCTGAGTACTGCAGTTGGTGCTACATTTCAATAAATGTAGTGTCTGTGAATTCAAGTCAAATAAAATAAAAAAATTAAAATCACACAATCTGGCTCTAATTTCTAATCTGTCACACTATCAAGAATATTTGTGCATACTTGTAATGAACTTGTGTCCTGCTTCAAAAAGCCTGGTAATATTGGTTTTAAATGCGCTCATAAATGGACTGCTCACTCGCTGCTGCTAATAAAATGTTTCTTAGATTTTCCGCTTCATATTTAGGCCAGCATTACTTCTTTTCGTTCCTTTTTGTTGCAAAGATTTCACGCCACTGATCACTGACAACGCCAGAACTCAAATATGGTCAATTCAGAGCAACATGGAAGGCTGTTTTGCAATCTTATTGTCATTTAAGAATGATCCACTTTACATTCATTATATAGCACAATAAAATGATATCATCTGTATGAGCCCAGTGTTTATGCCTACAGTCAATCTCTGTTTTTCTCTGTTTCTGATTTCTCCTCTAATCCGTCCAGTCTGTTCCCATCTTTTGTCTTGGTTTGATGATTGGGACAGCTAGCTAATCAGCTGCACTACTAAATAGCACATCAGGAGACATTTTAAGTAAATCCTTAGAGAGCCCTTGAGGGAAAGGCCTTTGATCAGTTGTCTCTTTATGGAAGTGTAGGCTAATTTTGCCCGATGGCTCTTGCCTTTTTATAGTCTTTGTGTGGAGCTCCTGTGTCAGTATGGATTGTCAGATTAGGCCTATAGTTTTTGTTTGTTTGTTTTTAACGCATCTGCATGACTACACTGAACAGCACACACTCACACACACAAAAGCCTACAGTATAACTATTTCTATATCATCTATCATGAAGCGGCAAGCTTGCGAGTTAAACACATCCACTTCCTGTCTGTTGTTTGCCAGTCTTTCTGTGGCTTATGTGTCTGTCTGTTTGTGTCTGTGAGTCCAGCCTCTCGACACTAGAGTTGATGCATGGCCAGATTAAGCCTGTCAGATTTGTCACACTCGACTGGCAGTCAGTGAGACACAGAGTCAGATCAGACAAGGATGTGACGAATGACACCTTCAGCCTACCTTTGTTTGGTTTTGCTTTGCCAGTCATTTTGTGCATCATTTCACACTTTAAGATTTTTTTTTTTTTTTGCTTGCAGTGAATGATATATTAGATAATTTCTCTGAAAAGGGGTAAAACAAAAAATAGAGGTTATGTTATCAGACATTTCTGCTTTATTGCCCAAGAAAGGTAGAGGATAATGTGCACTAGTGGTATTATTAGTGTGTGACAGCTCAATAAGTTATCAGGATTAAAAAGGAATGTTTTTGGACTGAAACCAACTAAAATTACCCACTAAGAGCTGTGTTTAATGTATTCTTCATCTGCTTGTCCAGGAAGACTGGAGTGAGGCCAGTGAAATACTAAAAAGCAAAAGAAAAATATAGTTTTTTCTTAAGAAAAAAACTATATTTTTCTTAAGAATTCATGCATTAATTGTCTGCCACACAGGCCTATGTCTGTCACTGTCTGTCACAATACAATATAGCACAGTATGATATGATATTATACAAGAGAAGACACTATAATATGATACAATGCAATACTGTAGGATAAAATATCATGTGGCACATGCGTGAATGTGGACTAAAGGAGGGAAACAAAAGCCTCTTCAGTGAAGCAGGTGTAACCTGCAGGTTTGTTGGATACTTCTGGAGGATAGGTAGCCAAGAGTTGTTTAGCTAAAGTGTTCTGCTGCCCTTGCTACCTGTAGTTAAAAAGTGCTGAATTTTTTTAGTAGAATTAAACGCTGGTGACTGTTGATTCATTCTCAAAATGATTTTTGGAAAGATATTAATATACAAACACTGTGTATTGTTACAGAGCTTTTGCTTTAATTGGAAACATTATTTCCATCCAATAGACCTTCAAATAATGTTTCAAGGGAAAATGACAGTTGTTGGGTGTTTGTGTCCTTGTAAGACTAACAGTATGGTTTAAATCCCTTACTGAGGTGTGAGGCACTCTCCGCTGGGCTCGACCTTAAAAAACCTCTGAGGCCTGGCCACAAGCCAAGCTTGTCAAACTGGAGTACAGTATGGATGGGACTAATGAAGCAGACTAAAGTAGATCTTCCATTAATCAGCTGGGGACTTGTGTAATCTTTGTCCATTTGTGTCAGAGTGTCGGTGTTCTTAAACTAAGCGTCATCTGTACATTATCAGAAGGTTCTAATGAGACAAAGAGTAGATATTATTAATGGAAAAGTGGAAAAGTATATTATTATATTTGATATACTAGATCATTTAAGAAGGTCTAAAAATGCTCCCCCACCTGTGGCTGGTTTTCTCTGTAGTAAAGACTAAGTTTTGTGTGGTTAATGGACCGGTACTTATATAGCATAGTGCTTTACTCTATGCTTTTAAGCCTTTCTAGCAATCACGTATACACTCTGACGGATGCATCAGGGGTCAGGATCTTGCCCAAGGACACTTTGACATGCATATTGGACGGGCTGGGGATCAATCCACAGATGTTCTGATTGGTGGCTCTCCTGAGCCGCGGCCTCCCTCATCAGAGGCGTCACAGACGGAGACCCCACAACAGTCTATCAAATTGCAAATTCTGGTTACAGGTGTTTCCAGAAAGACAGCACTACTGCATAACAAAAGAAGGGAAGAATAGATGTGCATTTAGATTTTGATGTATGTACTATGTGATGTACTAACTATATGTACTAGCTCTGCATTATATACTAACTCTCTATACATATAAATATACATATACATATACATTTTCTTGATATTGGCCTAATGATTTATAAAAAAAATATTAATTAGGCCACTAACAGAACAGTCCTTTACACCATTATTAGAGCCTGACCAATTTAGGATTTTTAAAAATTATTTTTTGGGGCTTTTTGCCTTTATTAGATAGTACAGTGAAGAGGAGACAGGAAAGCAGGGAGAGAGAGAGAGTGGGGGAAGATGCGCTGCAAATGACCTCAGGTCGGAGTCAAATCCAAGCCACTGCATTTAGCCTTGCAGAATATGGTCGCTTGCTCAACCTGTACACTAAACTGGCACCCTGGTATAGGATTTTTAAGGCAGATACCAATACCAACATTTGGTGATTTTAAAATCTGATATTCTGATATATTGGCTGTTGGTTGTCACGAACGTTTATGTGTGGTTATTTATTTACTTGTTTTCCCCGACCCTTCTCGGACCAGCTGGTTGGTGTGTTCCTGACATTCCAAACACATTTATCGGCCATTATAAATTCCGATAAATCTGCAAATAGCTAATATTAGCCAATAATATCGGCCCGTCAATAACAGTTATCTTGATTGTAGCATCTTTCAGAGAGAACATTAATTGTCTGTAAATGCATAAAGTAGCTATACCTGCCTTTCCTCTATTAAACAGTATTATCTATATGTTTTTATTAGATATATTTGCTTATACCTGAAAATCACACAGAGCATATGAAGGACTTTTCTCAGCCTTAAGTAATGTGTGAAGGTTGCATATCGCCTAAGAAATCTGATGGTAGGGATTTTAAGGTGACCTGTATGTTGTCAGAAAGGCATATAATTTAAGACAATATATTAGGAGTGTTGAGCTCATCAGTTACTTTGTATTTTTTCAGTGCTTGTGAATGTGCTGGCATGCACAGTGTGTCTACAAGTCACTGTTTAATCCAAAGAAATAACACTGTATATCAGACCTAGCCCTCCATAATCTCCAGGAAATCCACATCATTTTATAGTCCAGCAGCAGAACATTTTATATTTCCTTCAGCTGACACTGTCAGTAAACATAAACAGTCAGTGAAGGAGATATATATATATATATTTTTTAAATATATTTATTTATTTATTTATTTATTTATATTTTTTTTTTTTGTAATGACTCGATTTTTCCACGTCTGTTGCGGCAGAACTCTGAATCACCTTGGTAGCCCCAGTTCTTTATTTGTTATGCAATCACATTCTTAGCATGCTTGAATTTTCAGTGTAACAGATGCGACCAGCCCCGTGGTTAAATAGTCTGTTCCCCAGTCCATGTTTGTCTGTCTGACTGCTGTCTCACTGATAAGCACATGTCCCTGTGTGACCCAGCGGAGGAGTCAGAGCTGGCTGTTAGAACTGCTAGTTGTCCCCATATGTTACAATGACAGACAGATAGTAGACACAGAAACACGCTCCCATACTAATAATGCTCTGACAGAAACGCTTCTCACTTTAACTAATTCATGGAGGCTAGAGGCCACACTCAACGTACACACTTTAAGAACCCTGGAATAGAGCATATAATTGTCATTATAAAGGTCTGTATAGGACTCTTTGCTCAAGTACAGTCTCTCAAGGCCACGGTGCAAGCTTTGTCATATTGGAGTTTATTTTATGGCTGACAGATGGCAGCACGAATGCACTGCTGACTAAAAAAGTACTTTCAGCAACTCATTGTATGTAAAGAGTATGGATTTTTGTTTTGTTTTTTTGTCTCCTTCCAGGATTGAACCAGGGATCTTTCGTGCTTGTTAGGTGAATATGTAAACCACTACATTATGGCACTGCTAACTACAGTGGTAAATTGAAAATTTCGTCCTTAGTTAGGCAGTTTTCTTTTGAATGACAAGATAGATTCAACATAGTAATTAAGAAAGGACAGCATATTCAGTCACTTAAAAGCACAGTAAAAATATCAGTGTAGCTTTCTTTACTGGAGGTACACACATGAACAGACTAACAGTGACATAGCGACTAGACACCATGGAACATCAACGATATATCGACACATGTAGGCCAAAAGCAGTGAGTGATAAAAAGAGGACGGTTCCGAGTTAAACTAATATCAGCTTTTAGGTGACACAAGCAGAGCGACTGCTACTGTTGACTGTCATATGAAAGTCTCATTGAGATTAAATGTCTCTAGAGAGACCTGGTTGAGAGAGCAGCAGAAAGTGTAACAAATAGAATCAAATACAGCTGACACACCGAACACCATGAACACAACGTCCAGATCATATGAAATAACATATCAAGAAGATGCGTAAAACGTTAGAGGCCAGGCCTTTCGCCATCTGCCTCCAGTCACCTGAGGTGGCTTTCAGTTTCTGTTTACCTCATCCTCAGGTTCAAAGGTGAGTAAGGGTAGATGGCTGTTTGTGAGTTTGCTCAAATGTTCCAGGGACAAGCTGGATTGATTAAAATAGGCATCTATGTCCCCTCAGAGGCATGTGAGACTGACAACTGAAAAACATGGCCAACACAAATGCACTTTGGTTAAGGTTAAGGGAAAACTGTGACTTATGCTCTTATGCCTTTTCTAAATAATGTAGTAGTTATTGTTATCAGGGTTTAAAATCTGATATTTCACTGCAAAAATAAGTAAAATACATTGTCAGTGAACACTGATACTGTAATTCCCTATAAAGTGAAAATGAATCCAGAACTACATTATTCAGTAATTTGTTTGTTCAAGTTCAAACCAAATACACCTTCCCTGCCTACAGAAAAGTCTGTTATGATGAACGTACTAGTGGACTGAGCCAAAAGCATGCATCCCTGGTGGGTAACATCACTGACTAAACAGTAATATCCTACTTTGTATTGCTAATAGTTTTGGCTTTCTGTTTGTACATTTGTACATTTGGTTTGAACTCCCTTTTTTGAACTAAAGCATAGCATATTGAAAAACCACAGGCAGTGAGCTAGGCCAAGAATTGAAAAGGCATTTTTTCAGCCCTGAACTTTTCTAGACCCAATGGGCGCAAATGTCCAATGCAGTGGCACTGGACGATGAAGGGCTCTTAATCTGCCAGCTCCCTAATACAAATTCGATGTGATATTGGATCATTGCAATGAGAGAATAGTGCAATTAATTGTACAGTGGATTCACAGCGAGCAAGGGGGCATCATCTGTGCTGCCTCTTGCATACTCTACTGAGGCAGAACCCTCGCCTACACCAAATAGAGTATCTCCTCTTGCGCGCTACTTGTGAGAAGTAGTCGAAACCTCGTGTGTGAAAACGTGTTTACTAGCAAACTGTTTGGCAGTGAAGTTCATAAAGTGGACCCAATTACAGACAAACGGGGAGGAAGGTAATGGGAAAAGGAAATTTAATGACTCACAGCACCGCATGATGAAGCAAGTTACTCCAAAACACTGCCAAAAAAAATTCAATTCAAAAACATGGAGCCAGCTAGAAAAGAGAAAGACTAAGAGAACATGCAAACTAAGTACACATACCACAGAGAGAGGGGTAATACGGCATTAAGGTGATTTCAAACGAGACAATAATGAAGATGGGAAAAAGAACAAAGAAGGGAAGCACATGAAGAACTAAAGCTCCCAGTCTCTGGTCCCCGTTATGACAGTCATGATTGCTATGTCTTAGTATATGATTCAGCCTAAATATAAAGATTGGCCTTCAGTTGCAAACATTAAAGCCGAAACCAGAGAAAAGCTTGTACTGGAGATGACAGCTACAAAAAAGGCATTATTTTTGTGTGTGTGTGTGTGTGTTTCTGTGGTTCTTTTTCAGTGACAAACAATTGGTTTCCTGTGTCCTGTGGTGTTTGCTAGACCTCTGTGTTCTCTGCTTTGCTCTGACTTGGAAGTCTTACAGCCGGATAAATCCAGAGATAAGACAGGAGACCAGGAGTTGTCCTTAAATGACCAGAGAACAAACATCCACCTGGAGCCATGTTTTCCACCGCCTGCCAGGACAGCAAGCTGTCCTCAGATGACCCAGCAAACAGACAGACAGACAGATAGAAGTAGTGCTAGTGGTTGTAGTAATAGCTTTACTCCCCAAATACAGACAGACAGACAGTCAGTGGGGTCAGGCTGCACTGACTTTCACAGGTTTTCAGTAGAAGGAGTTTGTGTGTCAGGGAAAAAAAAAAAAAATTGTTATAAAGGAAACTTAGGAAACAGTCTGCCTTTAGATTAGAAAATGGCAAATAGGTTTTGACTTTTTCCTGTTGAATTTAATAAATCAATCATTTTCTTTGGCCAGTTTTGCTGCACTCATAAGGTAGCTGGGTTACCATAAGGTATTTATCACACAGGTCATTTTTTAAGGGTTTGCTCGCCAAAAGACTCCCATTTGTTCCCCTGTGTTTACTACATTGATGTCCTAGGGCCAGCGTGGGTCCTCAGTATGTATTAAGAGAGGTTCTACACAATCCAATTTAGGATTGAGTTAAAAGGTGAAAGGTGACAGCTGTCTTCTGATTGTTGAAAAGACGTCTAGAAACGTTACTTTAAGCGTAAATTTGTTTGAAAAGGACCCTAACCCAGAATCCTATTGCTGTGAGGGAGCAGTGCTAACCAGTGCTGACCTAGCATGTGATTTACGCATTGCCTAACAAGTAAAAGATCCTTGGTTTGATCCCAAGAGTAGACACAACTCCCAGTGGAGTTGCATCAGGAAGGGCATCCTACCAATTCAAACATGCAGAGCTACCTGCTGTGGTGACCCATTGTGAATAAGGGAGCAGCAGAAAGTAGCTTCCCCAGTCCTTGTATCTGGAGTTGACACTGTGTGGCTTACTGATCAGAAAAAAATCTCAATCCAGTGTGTTATTAAAAAGCAACGATACACGTGCTACCATTTTTTTAAACATTGACTATGTGTGATGCAGACAAAACTTTCACTTTTTAACCAAGTTGAACCTGACTTTAGCCTTGATGGGATCTGTACCATTTAGACATCGTTTAGACCTCTGATTAACAGAATGGGTCACTGGAGAGTGGTTAAAATGAGGTTGAATTCAAGTCTTTGTAACAGCTTGAAAAAAAAAAAACTTTTTATTTTTCACTATTCAACCAAATTTGGAACTAAATGAACGTCTTTTTAAAGGCAATTGCTGATCGATCAGATTTTGGTAAAAAAAAAAAAAAGAAAAGACATCCATGGGCGTCTGGTGCTTAGGGGGCAGGGCTATGGATTAGAATTAGGTTTACTCCTCATGACTGATGATTATTTCAACCTCAGAGAGCTAAAACTGTAATCACTTATTCCAGTGTGTAAGAATCCTTGGTTCCTTTCCTCTTCATTTCTTGACGTTCCATTTATTTTCTTTTTCTTTTCTTTCTTTTTGTCCTTTTTTTTTTATTTTTACACATTTTCCTTCACTAAGCTTTCTTTTCTGTCTCCCTTATTTTCCTTCTCTCTCCTCCCCACTCCTTTCCAGTCATCCTCTTCTTCACACTTCTGTCATACCCCTTCCTTTCTTTGCTTTCATTTCCTGTCATCTTTTCTCACCTCCTCTCCTCTTTCTTCCTTTCATTTAATTTTCGTTCCTCAATCAGAGGAGTTCTTTGATTGGCTGACCTCGATTAAAAATAAGGGTGGCTAACTTCAACCCACTGGAAATTTTTCAAAGTGTTACTCGGGCAGGAAATCATCCCATAGAATCACTTCATTCCATTTCCTTCTCCGGGAGCCTTGAAAGACTCGGGACACTGGTGTTGTTAATCACCAGGAGACAAAGTGATGAGTCACCTGTGAGGCGCATAATGAAGTGAATACCCCCCTTACGTCACAACGGCCCAGTTATCGCCTCTACTTTTCCATTCGCCAGGCTACAAGCTTTTTGTATACACATACCATGATAAGGCTCAGTAGGAACAGGCGAGCGGAGCTGAGATAAGACTGAGATCTGTCGAATCTTTCCAAAACCTCAGACAGGGCGTGTGTTTGTTTACCGTCTGTCTGCTTTTTTCACCATCAAATTCCTTCCCTCCTTCTCTTGTCCCGTGTCATTTCTTTTCTTGAACTTCTTTAAACCTGCGTCTCTTCATCTTGTTTGATTTCCGCCTCTTTTGTGTGTCCGCCCCCTCTCTTCTTTTCTTTGGTATTTTCTCATCTTTTTTTTCTCTTTTTTTCTCTTGTTGCTTTTCCTAGTTCCACTTCCTGTGGGTTGTCTCCCCCCTTTATGTTTTGAACATAGGTTTTCCTCCTCTGTGATTTTCCCCTTTTTCTTCGCCCATCGCACGCCTTTCCCTTGTGCGCCGTACCTCTCCCGCACCCTTATTTTACCGTCTCAACAACAAGAAAAAGACTAGATCTGCTTTACACTGTTTTTCCCTTTCTCCAGTCTCCCCTACCCCACCTTCCTCCTCCTCCTCCTCCTCTCTCCCTCTCCTCTTTTCTGGATTTTTTTTTTCCTTTCCCAGACACAAAAAAAGCAGCACTTGGCACTTTTGAAATGTAAATAAAGTTTTGTTGTTCCCTCAGCCGTAGCCTCCTCCAGCCCTGTTTATCAGGCAGACTTCAAAGTGGCACACTGACATGTGGCTCTATCTCTCCCCTGCTCTGTGAAATAGGGTCACAGGCGGTGCTTGGCTTTCACAAAAACTTTTTCCTTTCATGTAAGAACCTAGTGGGTGAGAGGAACTAAAGGGGGCCATGCCAGCCAACCACCCACCCACTATCTAAACTGAGACACACATTGCACCTCATCCACTGCTGTGTGTGTGTGTGTGTGTGTGTGTGTGTGTGTGTGTGTGTGTGTGGATGTGGATGAGCGTTGTCTGTGTTCACTTTTCTCAGCTGGTCATTGCAGGCCAGCAGTTAGCCCTGCCCGTGTTTTACTTGGGTGTATCTGTTTGGCTTGTTGTTTTTGGTATCTCATGAATTTAGTCACTGAGTTGCTCCCTCTCTCTCTCTCTCTTTCTCTTCTTTTCTCTCGTCTCTTCTAGCCGTGGTGCCAGCGTGAGAGGGCTCGAGTAGCCCCTGCTGAGCTCGGGACTGCAGCAACAGGACAAAACACATAAGAGGAAGAAAAATACAAGGGGGGAATAAGCCAGCAAAAGAGCAAGGAGAATCAGAGGAGACGGCATGTTGGTTAAAGTTGAGTTTAAAAGGCAAGCCTGACTCTAGAGAAGGGACATATTGATTCAACTTCTCAGCTCACAGAAGGTAAAGAAGCAGAGTTGCTCATCAGTAGGTTGAAAGGTTGACAGACAGCCAAGAATTCAGGGTATTGGTCATGGCTGCAGGCCTGCTGCTGGGAGGATAGAGATCAGATCAACAACATCTACAACACAGCCTCTAAACAACCCATCCATCTCTTTCTCCTTAGCCATCACTATATTCCACAAGTCCTCTGTGACGAGAGAGGTGAACCCTCATACAGACTAGTTAACCAGGCTGCAGCGTACTGTGAGAACAAAGAGTGACCCCACGAGCTGTCACTGGAGCAGAGGAAAGACACTCACCCGCCGCGGGGTTTGAGAGACAGCGGCCTTTTAACCAAGCACATGGGCTGTTGATGAAGAAAGATGGCAGTGAGACTGGCAGGCGCCACCCCTTCCTCTCGGCCACCCTCCCTCCCCCCAGCGGCCGTGGCTCGGACCGGTTAAGGTTGGTCTGTTGGCATCCATCGCAGCATCTGCAGCAGCTGGCAGAGCGTGGGAAGGAGCAGTATGCAGGAAACGGATTTACCGGCCACGAATGCCTTCAAAGGTAAACACTGACAATGGACAGTAGTCTGTGTATGTGTGTGTGTGTTTGTCAGACTGTGTTAAAGAAATTACTGACAGTGCCATGTCAGGTCACATACACTGTCAGCTGGAAACTTTAACACTTAACCGACTTTGGTTGTGAGTCACAATATTTTTCCATAATCAGTCTCAATGGGATGTTCTTGATGATGAGCACAGTGATTAGCCCATCAGGGCTTTTTTTCAATACTACATACTAAATGTGATTTCCTGACAAATATTTAAAAACAAATCACAACCTGATCAGTGTACAGGAGGCACTAAAACTAGAGGATATGCTGTTTATGGGAAAATGACCATGTGACTGTGTGCAATTTTAAAACTTTTAATTAGGAATTGATCTGATTTCTTGAAGTAGAATTTCTAAGGCCTTTAGTTGGTCACCATTAAGTTCTGAGGTGCTGAAAGAACAGCTGTTGTATCTACATTGATGGCCAATCCACTGAACAGGTTCCAGAGTCATTCCCATGTAAGCATGTTTCATTCAAATGGGGACCAAGTTGTTAAAAAACAGCTTACATACATTTAAACTTATAAGTGACTGTCTGCTGTTTCATGCATCAACTTCCTGGTCACATGCAGCATCTACAAAAGTCAAGCCTCTTATAACACAATCGAGCAATCAAACTTTTGCACAGGAAGTCAATAAGTCACTATAGCCATGTTCCTAAGGGATTAAACTTGCTCATTTTTGATAATTCTATTGAATCTGCTCATCTTAAACTTTATTACAGAAGTTTACTTAATCTGGTGCTCAGTGACTGTGTGGTTCAGCTTAGGCTCAGTGACACGTAGAGTGTTAATGAGAACGGTAAGTTGCCACTGGGTAAATGCTCTCCTAATCAACATGTGGAGCTCATTACCTACAGGACATGAATTAGATCAAACAAACATTTCAAACTTAGACTGAACCAGTTTTTAAAGAGGGGTCAGTCATGCAGTCATGGATGCTTCTCATGTTACAGTGCTTTATTGTACTACAGTTTGTGCCTTGTAGTGTGGATCCGGAATTTCTGTTTTATTGTATTTATTTATTGTATAGACGGTGTTTCCCACTATTTATGGGCCCATCTAGGGACTGGCATTACAAATGAGCGTAGACTATACATGCTGATACATAATCAAAAACTAAGTCTACTTCTGTGATTTGGCAAAACCTCAAAAGACAAACTCTTGCGTAATTTAAATTTTCTGTGCATAACTGTTTGTGTTATTTCTTAAGAAAGAAGCCCCACTAAATTTGAAATTCCGAAAAGAAACCCAGCTGATTTTAAACTTTTAAAAGACTGAGAGGGGTCTGAGTTGTTTTCCTGTTTAAAAAAGACCGGCCAGTTGTTGAGGATGATGAGACTATACACAGTGTTTGAAATCAGCATCACAGTTTGTAGTCTGATTCTGTGATATGTACTACAAAACACAGTGATAAAACATACTGATTTAAGGGGAGGAAGTCAGGGCAAAAGACACATTGTGGAAGACAGCCAGAGATTAATAATAACTAATGATTAAATGTTGAGTGGTGTATAAACATATGGTGAGTGAAAAGAGGTGAGAAGGAAAAATGCTCAGTGCATCATGGGAAGCCCCCTTCAGCCTAGGCCTATTGCAGCGTAACTAAGGAAGGGTTCAGGGTCACCTGATCCAGCCCTAAGTATAAGCTTTATTGAAAAGGGAAGTTTTAAGCCTAAAGTAGAGAGGGTGTCTGTCTCCTGAATCCAAACTGGGAGCTGGTTCCACAGAAGAGGGGCCTGAAAGCTGAAGGCTCTGCCTCCCATTCTACTTTTAAATATCCTAAGAACCACAAGTAAACCAGCAAATGAGATCACAGCAAAGTTTAAGTTTGTCTTTTGTTCAGTCTTCATCAGAGTTCAATATAAGACTGAGCGAATATTCATATATTGCAAATGTGATGTGACCACACCTTTAGACTGGGGGTAGCTGGCAGTTATCTTGTTAGCAGAAGATGACACACACAGATGTTGCAGTTTATTCCAGCTGATTGGGCATCTGCTCAGGTTCAGGTTGGATGGAGTGATGTTGAAAATACACACTAAACTTCACAAACCAGTAAGAAATGATCAAGGTGCAGTTTCTCTTAACCAAATAGGTGCAATCAAACTAAGTGGCAGCTATTTATGAGGTGCAATCAAAGTTCTGTGACTAAACCTACTGTTTAAAAAGTAAAACTGTACCTGTTGTAAATTTGGCACCATCCCTTTTTGAGGAAGTCACTTTGTGCAGCTATACTCTCCCTAGAAGTTCTGTTGTGTAATCATTTCAAATATCATCGGCAGTGCTGCATCTTCTCCATCAAAACAGTGATGCTTTAAGTTTATTTTGGGGAAGAGTAGTCAAACCTGGCGCAGTGGGATAGGTGGGCAGCGCTCTGATTCACAGCTCACCCAATTTGCAGTGCACCTCCGTCGTTTGCACTGAATGTTCTCCCTCAGACATCTCGAGACATTACAGTAGAACCTGGTGTTGACAGGCTCGACCTTTGGGGACAGATTTACTTCTTTTTGTTTTCTCTGCTGTCTGCAACATGTGAGCCTTGGAGCTTTGGGGCTGCTTCTGCTCCATGGTGCAAATCCAAATGCACACCAGCAAGTGGTGCAGGTGTTCATTCTATGAATTCACATGGAGTCCTACTGGCACCTGCTACTCTGTTTCTATGCAGCAGGAACAGTTTAAGAACTGTTTGATCACACTGTGTGTTATGTTATATAGTAGCAATCCCTAAATGGGTAATTCAGTAACCACCGGCTCACCTCTTTTCACTCACCATGTAGAATTCTCTCAACCTATATGCAAACTTTGATATATAGTATGAATGTAGTGCTTTTCTACTTAACATATCTCATTCGCACACATTCATAAAAGCACTTTTTTTCTACGTTTAAGTGCTTTTTTATCTAACATTCACACTACGATGAACGCATCGGGAACAACTAAAGGTTTAGTTTCTTGTCCAAGTATACTTCGGCATGCAGGGATCGAACCACCAACCTTTCAATTAGTAGTTGACCTGCTCGATCTCCTGAGCCACAGCCACCCCAATATATTTGAGCAATTGTGTTTAGAAAATGACAAACTAGATAAACTGATTTAATGACGATTTAGTTAACTTTTTTTATTTTTTAGGTAAACATCCTGTCACATAAAGAAATTTAAGAAAACTATTTTGTAGGTGAGGATATGAATAAAAAAGAAAATTTCATACATAGGTTAAATGCCCCTGAACGCAGTGCAATCACAGCTTGGAGAAATTTCAGATACAGCTCAGTTGTATGTGTTGTCACCAATATGAAAAACCCCCTCTTTGTAATTAAACAATCTTATATAGTTTGCTGACTTATCTCTTCATGCCTGTGTATGCGAGAGTGTTTATGTGAGCATCTATTACTTCTGTGACATTTATGAGGGAAATCAGACAGGTCATATTCTTTGAGATGAAAACTTTACTGTGCTGCAGAGAGAAAAGCAGTCGTCTGTGGAAATAATAGGCGCCGCACTGCCCACATCATTCACCTCTGTCGACTTGAGCTGAACGCTTTCTCGTTAAGACATAATCACTTGCTCTAATTATTATTGTTGTAACTGAAATTCTATGCAGGCCTGCCGAAGAGGATCAGCTTTTCCTAACTTCCCTCTGTTCAGGTGAAATGTTATACAAATTGAAAACCAAAAACATTGGTTAATGAATGGGTTTGAACCCGTGACATGCTGACTCCCTTTAGTAAGATCATAAGAGGAGACTAAAACACAGAAATGCACTGAAAATGCAGTAAAATGGTATTATCCAGACACAATGAACAGTGTACGCTTTAAAAGCTCTATTTATTTTAATTAAATCTAACAGAGCAACAGTTTTAGCAGAATTATCAGTCAATGGATTATAGTGAAAAAAAAAAACAGCAAAAAACCTCAGAAGAATGGAGAAGTGTAGTACTGAGTCACACACTCGCTTCATCTTCTTTGTTCCTCCCATATGGTGAGTTTTACAGTATCATCATAAGTTTTAATCCACTCTGCTTTCATTGTTTTTTAAGCACTTAATGTTGTTGCTGCACACCTGTCCTTTTCTGCTATGAGACAACTCACGGTGTCATTTGCCAGTCTTTTGCCAGTCTTTTTGTGCTGCTGCTTCTCACTCATTACTGGAGGTTTCAGCTCTCACAAAGACAAAAAAGAAAACAGATGTGAGCCTCAGTCACAGTTTTCTTTCAAAGAATATTAAAGCAAGCAATTGAATGGCTACTATAGAGGAATGTAATGTGTGCTTATATTCCAGGTGCAGTGTTGCTGAGCAGACTGCAGAGCTGAACCTGTGAGGCTTTAAAATGTAGTGTAGTGTAGTATTGATTAAATTTCATTGTTTAATTAGCTGTAGTGGCAGACTTTGGCTTCACTTTCCCAGTTGTAGTTACATTTCAGGTGTTGACAGGAACACTATTAACAAGTGAAAAAATTGCAGTTATTCCAACTGCAATATTTCAAGAACCTGGCATTGAGCTTAATGGGGTCCTGTTAGCTTTATATTGTTATAGGGGTGGATGATCAAAATTAACACGACAGACGTTTGCAATAATGAGGTCAGCAAGCAACCCAAAAGCTGCTCTAAACACTCTGTTTGAGACAGTTATTTCTGGTGTTGGCAGTTATCCTTTTTTAGTCATCTCAGCCACATAGCTATGAGCACAGAAGCCCCACCCACATGCTGTTCAAACCCTCTATTAACAAGGGAAAGCCAATCAGAAGAAAGTTGTCTTGAAGGCAGCTAAAATGGCTTGTTTCAGTCGACAGTAGATGAACTGAGAGACTGTACCAGCACCACGTTTAAGATGCATAAGAATGTTTTTGATCTGTGAATCATACAAAATTACTCTATTAGAGATCAAGAATAAAAATATCGCATTGGAAATGAACACAACAGGTCGACAATAAGATAGAAGGAACCATTCAGAAATTCAGACCAACATAACATTCTAAAGGTGAATTTTGCCCAGCCCTATGGGAAAGTGAGGATGGCCAAGTAGAGTCTATACACATCCTCACAAACCTCATATTTAATCAGAATGATTTAAATCACCTGTGTAGGTTCGATCACAAGTGGACAGCTCGAAGTTCAGTTCAAACCTGGCATTGAAACAGCTCTCCACATGTCTCTCGAGTGACTGCTTGTATTGGATGTCAATTCTCTGCTCTCAGTTTAATTAAGCATGTACATAGATAAATAGAACATAGATAACACTAAGATTATGGCACAAAGTCTTCTGCAAACTAATAGCAAGTTTTATGTTTCATAATCAGTAACAAATGTTTTTGTAAATTACATAAATTTTAAGCTTCTAAAACAAGACAGTCCTTGTCAAGATATATATATATATATATATATATATATATATATATATTTTTTTTTTTTTTTTTTTTTTTTTTTTTCTCCCTTCCCTC
>VUQS01056580.1:0-19122 GCA_015108495.1 Heterochromis multidens | reverse complement strand
TAAAAAAAAAAATATATTGAAAAAAAAAAAAAAAAAAAAAACCCAAACAAACAACAAAACAAACAAACTATTGTGGACACTGCTCTTCAGTGAAATAAGTAAATGCAAAGGCAGTTACTTTCTTCCTTTCTCTTTTTTACACACAGACAGGCACATATGCATCCACTTGTCTCTCTGTCTCACATAAACAAAGTAATACAAATGGGACTAATAATCAATCAACCGTGGAACACGTATCCTTTGACTCCAGGCTATTATTGCTTGGATGAGCCTATGTGTGTTATGCAGTATTGACTGTTTGAGTTTTGATAATCCATTCTCAGATAAGAGGAAGCATATGAGGGCACTGAACATCATAAAGGGATAGATGAAACACAATGCTTCACATGCTAGAGCAGATAATTACAGAAAATATCACCGTCACTCAGTCTATATAATTCCCCCCTCCTCACTTTCCTTGTGATGTACAGAAGTCTAGTTTTGGAACTGTAAGGACCAGACAAAGTCCCAGCACTGAACCAGATGCTGCTGCTCTTACAGGGTTTCAACGTTCCCAAAGCAAAAACTCGGGATTAGTTAGTATTCACTGGACATAACAAGGCCTTTGATGTAGCCAGTATT
Source organism: Heterochromis multidens (assembly GCA_015108495.1). Lineage (NCBI taxonomy): Eukaryota > Metazoa > Chordata > Actinopteri > Cichliformes > Cichlidae > Heterochromis > Heterochromis multidens. Next base: position 18,501 of record VUQS01056580.1, on the reverse strand, counting down.
CTCTTTACTCACCAGGAGCATCAACATTTAATGAGACCTGATATCAGCCTTTTTAGGAGCTGTGAATATTTCAGATAAAAGCAAATTGTATTCACCAATACAAACAGACCATGAGGTGGTCAGAGGTTCATTGTCATCTGTGTGTTCCAAGTGATATACTGAAGCTATGCCTTTGTGTAATGGGATATGTTCATTAAAACAGACCCATTTCACTCCCTCTTAATCAGCACCACACATGTCATGGGAGCACAGTGCCTGGAGCTAAAAACTAGTGCATAATTTATAACTCCAGGTCAGGCTGTGCAATGAGTGCATATTATCTCAACAAAGATGCATTACTCTCCCATCATTTCAGATTTACAATTATGTCTTGATGCAAAGTCAGTTTAGCACACAATAGTACAATAATCAGGCAGACAAGATTTCAACATGCAAATATTAAATTGCACAGTACATATTTCAGTACAATCTTAAATTAGATCCTGCTAAAGGCACCTTTCCTTTCTCAAAGTCTTCAGCAGCTGTCTAACACAACTTATCTGTGTGTGTCTGTGAAAGAGAGACAGAGAGTGTGCAAGAAAGTGTCACAGTGAGCTGTGACACTGCAGGTGTTTAAACTGTGGTGATGTAATTGGTCACAAGGGGAATAGAAACAAGAGCTTCACAGTCCTTGATTTGATCCCTTGGTTATTGATTTCTCAGTCTGCTTCTAACAGAAATAATTGCCACATGTAATGTATTATTCAATTACAAGACACTGCTCTCAAGTTTGGGTTTGATGGTCCTTTTTGAATCACTGAGACCTATAGATAATTCAACACTGTCAGCCTATTAAGCAGCGTGAATATTAATAGGTATGCGTTAATCCTGCCTATTTATTAGCAACCGTGACATTCACCAGCATTCGAAATTTCCCATTTTCAGCCTTTGTATAGTTGAAGGGAGAGGGGTTAACTTTGGTTTCTGATTCAGGCATTCAGTTATCCTGACTGTGGTTTATAGGAAGTGAAACTACTTTAACTATTCTTTGAAGCCAAATCAAAATCATTAACACCACAGTATTGTTCACATGATGAGGTGAGTATGACAGTGGGAGTTGCAACAGAGTCAAGCAGATCTGCAGGACAACTTAACAGCATTTCCAATGAACACTTTTTTTTTTTTTATGTCAGTGCATTTACAATATGCAACTGCATTTCATAAAGAAAGTGCTGCCTTTGAAAGCTTAATTTACACTGAGATATTTATGTGGCAATATTTATGAGGTTGCCACTATTTCATGATAATTTGGGCGGGGCCTCAGCATTTGTTTATGGAGGAGTTGTTTTACCTTTTAAGTGTTTTTTTTTTTTTTAACAATAACGCAATTAATTATAGATTTAATATGTGAGAGCAAACAGTGGTGTTGACCAGCTTCACTTCTGATTGAAAATAATACCGAGTGCTTCATTCAGCTCTGAAGAAAAATCAGTAACAGTGTTGAAATCACTAGCTCACCAAAACTGTGCAGCACTGTGTGACACAGTTTTAATGATCAGCCATCCAGCACTTGTTTACAGCTTGGCTTCCCAGTTATGTTCTGTTAATACCCACTCCTGTTAATATTTATCGTCAGTCTTAATTGGTTTGATGTCACTACACTGGCGCTGTTGTCGGCTTGCTTGTTGAACTGGCCTCGGTGTTGTTTCAAAGTCTTTATTATCTTGACAGTTGAGTCCTGTTCATTAAAGTTTCACTTTCCATTTTCATCAGTGTGAGGCTGATTCTGTAAATGCAAGAGGGCTGTGGAAAAGTCAAACCCTGCAAGCGATCACAGGGGAGGTGCATAGTCTGTATAAATTATCAGGAATATGAACCCGATCGAAGATGTTAATTGCACGAATGCTTAGTTATGTGGGGAATTGCCATGCATTTCATGCAGCGATAATAAAAATGAATTTTTGAACAAAGGGATCTTAAAATAATATCTAATCTACAGAGAATAACCACATCAAACGAATAATTCAAAGCTTTGAAATTTATCTTTGTGGTCCGAAATGTTAAGCACTAGCCTTGTGAATATTGTACTCGATTCAAGTTTGTCAAAGGAAAAAAACAAAACCAGAGTTAATTAACAGTTATTACAGGCCTTTTCAACTTTAATTTGACTTTCAAATATTAGTTCTTATATATAAACTATGCTTCTGGCGTCTGCAAATTAGCTTAGTGTATCTCCTCTAATTAGGCCTCATTGAACCCATGCTAACCCACACACAATAACATAAATAATTCAGCAGCATAAGATGCATTTAAGAGTAGTCATTAGCTTGCATTTTATTCACATTATAATAATTTGAAACACTTCACCTTTGCAGTTTATTAAAACAATAATCTTAGGTCAGAAGAAATTCAATGATGAGGTGATCATGAATATTAAAATGAGAGTAAATTTAATGGCTTTCATTGGGGTTTGAAGAGGTTCTCGTTGTGAAACAACAATTACTGGTTTGTGTTTGTTTAGCAAAGCTATAATTCTTAAAACCTATATATTCTGAGTTTAAATTAGACTGAGTTTGATTGATCCACTGTCTTATCACTTGACTATTACAATATATAAAAGAACATTGCACTATAAAAAAAAAATCTGTTCTCAATAATTAATTGATTAACTTAATTCTTGTCTGTTGTTTGTTGCTCAGTAAATAACCTCATTTAAACACCACTTTTTGTGTCAGTAATTAAAAAAATAAGGTTTAGGAAAACCAGCCCCTAAGCCAGCATGCTTTTGACTCCTCCACCCACTTGCCCTCCCATTTCCATCCTCCTGCCATCTTTTTCTGTCAACAGTGATTTTGCCTCTTGCCACTGATCAAACGCACCTGCCAAACCCTTCTAACATTCCCGAGCATGTTCACTAATTACCCACAAAGCCTTGCAGATTTATACTCCTAATGGGGAATTTGCCTCAAATCGGGGGCAGGGTTGTACTGCATTACAATGGTATTTATTTGCTCATCTGGGGGAGACTCTCTAGGGATAATGTGATTATAAATGCTTTAAGGCAAATAAACTTGTTATATTTTCATGACTATACTGTACTGAATAAGTATCTCCTCCTTTGTACTCTTCATTTTTTAAAGGCTAAAAACAATTGTAGTAAAAAAAAAGAAAAGAAAGACATTGTCATAATTACATCTTGATTTACATTGTTAAAGCACTTGTACCCTACAAAGGCATGGCAGTATCATCAGGGAGATCAACAACAAAGCTTAGCGCCTTTAAAATCCTCTTGTTTCAGTGTAATTACAAAAAAGAGCCTTTTAACTGTGCAGTTACGGGATACAAGATGGATTAAGTACTTAGCAAATTGCCAATTACTTTTATGTTTAAAACACTGCAGTTGGTACTGTGGATCTGAACAGAAAGCATGATCAAACCCATTCCTGCTGGTTGGACAGTTTAACATGATGATAAAAGGGATTTACTATACAGCATATCGCAAAACAAAAGTGATATTAAATAACAATTTTAATGCCTTTCGTAAGAATCTGAAAGTTGTTGATTCCCTCCTCTGAATTCTTTAATAAACTCTTATTTAGTCGTGCTTGAACCAAGTTGTGTTGGTACAGTAAATAGCTTGTCCCGACTGTACCAATGTGGGGTACTGTTACAACATTATCATAAGATAATATCAGTGTGCACTAGAGCCCGACCGATATATTGGTAGGCCGATATTATGGGCTGATATTAGCTATATGGTGATATATCGTGTCTGCATTTATAACAGTAAACAACAGTGCATTTAAAAAGTGAAGAAGAGATATGAGAAAGATTCTTCAGCCATGTTATGAGTGTTGCTATGGCTCAGAAGTTAGAGTGGGCCATCCACTAATCAGGTCGGTGAGTCGATCCCTGGCTACTCCAATCTGCGTGTCGAAGTATCCTTGGGCAAGACACTGAACCTAGTTACACCCGATGCATCCATCCATGTGAGTGTGTGTGCAAATGTTAGACAAGGTGCTTAGGTACAGATAAAAGCAATGTATGAATGTATGTGTGATTGGGTGAATGAGGCTTGTAGTGCTCAGTTAGGGTAGAAAAGCACTAAGTAAGTACCAGTGAATTTACAATAACCAGCTGAGTTGGGCAGAGTGTAAACAAGTAATCCATGACTTGCTGTGACAATAAAACAAGATTACTTTAAAACTGCATTATCATATTATCTTAGTAAGGACTTATAAATAACTACACATAACAAATGTTAGGAAAATATATATATATTTTTGCATGTGTGAAAGAAAAAAATATCGGCCGATATATCGGATTTTTAAATCACCAAATCTCGGTTTTGGTATCAGTCTTAAAAATCGTATACCGGCCTGGCTCTAGTGTGCACACTGTGCTTGGGCGTTGATGTCTGGGTCCCTGAGCCTGGAGGTAAATGTGGCTGTGTGTTTTTGTTAAATTTTTTTTCCAGCCCAAATACCCGTACAAAACATTTTCATTTTCAAATTTTCTGTCCGTACATCCTCATGATCATGAAGGAATGGCTTGGAATTCCGATTCTTAATGCAAAGGCGTTCATTTGCAGTAAATTTTTGTGCAAACTCAACCACCCTTATACAGTAAAAGTGTCCTGCTTCCCTCAGCTTCCTGGGGAAAAAAAAAAATTGCCCAGGATGAGAGTAAAAATATAGATGAATATGGGTGTACAGTATGAAAATACTATTTTCCAGATGTGCCTGCTCATGCAGTGTAATATTCACATACTTTAGGTCAAGCTAAATCATGTAGCTTATTGCACATGAAAGACTTATTAATATTTGCTTTGAAGGGGTTGAGGTCAGTTGAACTGTTGCTTCACATGTAAAAACATTTATTCATCTTGAAAAAAGGTCCAACTGAGCCCTGAGTCTTGCGGAGACCTCACTATTGAGGGCTTCATCCGGGTCTAGTCAGTTGGTATAAGCATCAAATATCATTTTTGTCAGGAGAAAGCAGTCGCTAGGGAGAGTGTTTACTGCCTATCCATTTAAAAGAGAAACAAGTTTTCCTCAAGCCTGCTGCTTTCTGCATGGTTAGTTCCCCAATGCCGCTCTAATGGAAGGCAGCCCACTCTGCCAGTTCTCAGCAGTGGTAACAGCAGCATCGCATGGGGAGAGCATGAACGTGTTTGGAAGAAGTGCTTGAATGCTCCTCAAAACAAACAAGGCTGACTTTTGGCTTCCATTGTTAGTAGAGAGGGAAAGGGAGACATGAGGGCATTAAGAGAAACCCAATTTTAAATCAGTATATTTCACAAGATTAATGTGAATTTTGTCTCTATTCATCAGTGTCCTCTAATTATTACCAAATTTCACAGTTTTAGAAAATTGTAAGTTTTGTACAAGAGGAATACTAAATACTATGCTGTGTATAATGAACATGGCTACAGATCAAAATCTGAGGCCCCTTTTGCTAACTTAAAAAACATTTTTTAAAATCCACTCATACTTTTTAATAAGCATTTATCCTTCCATTCAAGCTGTTGTCAGGCATTTTTCTATCAATGTCTTGATGGAGCTGTTACAGATATTTTTATTTTTAGTGAATGTCACTGCTTAAAATTTAACGACAGTCATCATGACCCTCATGTAAATGTACTCATGTTTTTACAACAAGGACTAGTATTTTTTAAATATATCCACATTGGCACTTGTGTTTAAAATGTGTGGACTAAAGGTGTTGAGTATGGGCATGGACTTACACATAAGGAGATATATGTTTTCAGGACCAACCCACTAACAGTTTGAGGCATGGAGGGCCCCTAAGCCAAGATTACAGACAGGCAGTCAGTATAAGGATCTCAGAAGTTTTGAACAATAGATTGAAATTTGCAGATCTTTAAAAATGCATTTTAAATCCCATTTATTTAATGCCTTCTTTATCCTCATGCTGTCTTTTAAACACTCAGTTCCATTTTTTATTGTCTTTGTATACAGAAAAAATCATTTTGTTTTCTGTTTAAATGATGCAGCATTGTCAAAGTGATTGTAATTGCTATGTGTGACTTACTTTGTTTGAAAACATTCATAAATTGTTGGCTAATGACAAAAACGTTGTAGGGTTAATTGTTACATTTACTTAAAAAGGCAAATTAACAAAAAAATTAAAAATTAAAAAAAAATAAAACCCACACAAATTGCCTACCTGTATATGGCACACACACAAGCAGATTTTCTTTTCCAAAGGATGTTGTCAGTAGTTGAATAAGCAATGGAGACACCACATGTCTGTAACCTGCCATGACTGATCCCCCCAGCCTGTCTTCAAAAGCAAATGAAGAGCCTTAATAACAGCTGCCATAACATGAGATCTTTTAAGTGAGACTCCCTCCTTTCTTTACCAGCCTACTCCCCGGTGAGCACCAGCAAGCAAGCAACACCACAGCTTTGTTCCTTTCCCTCCCGCTGCAAATTGCAAGCAAATATTACGCTCTTATTTATACCATAGTTATTAAATGCTATGTTAAACAGTACCCCAGAGTAATTTCTGTGTAATTCCTTTGTCAGTGGAACTGAGAGTTGCAGGGCATTTACTTCCTTCTGTGACCAAAAGTCATTTAGGTGATTACATCCAAGGTCTTAAAAGAAGGATCTTCTTTTGCCTGATACAAGGTCAGAGTTGAGCAATTAAGTAATTTATTCATCATTGAAATTAAAGCTGAATTTCTATTTTTTTTTCTATAAGCAGAAAGAAAATCGTGTGGTATACACACTATAATAATATTCCTGATTTTATTTAATGTATAAGCTGTAAAATTTATGGCTAGTACAAGTTTTGGATTGAGAATTGTGTCAGTGTTGACCAGATGGTGGAGCCAAAAACTCAGAGGAGAACATGCCTGATTTCTAATTTGTTCTAATGCAAGTTTCTTGGATGGCTCTGTAGTTTGCAGAGACTTTATGTGTGTGTGTGTCTGTGTAGGTATGTGTGAGTGCATGTGTGTATAAAAGCAAGTGTATTTACCCTCGACTAAAAACACTCACTTGAGAAACAGAGAACAGGGCTCATTTTCTAACCAACCCCATCGGCTGGTTCTGGGCTATGGATGAATAATGGCTGAATTCAACTGTACTGAAACAGAAACACATTCCACACACTCTGCAAAGCTAATAGCCAGAGCAAAACAACCACATGTGAACATTTACAATTAAGAAAGCTCAGTGATTGAATGTCCGGGTGACTGGTAAGTCACGCCTTGGAATGAAATAAAATGCTGCTCCTGAATATTGCTGAATGCTTCACAAAACCCTAACTATGTTTTAGATGTGCCTCAACACTGGGAAATGAGTCAATTTGACAAGGGAGCAGCATTTGTTTGTGATGAGAGAGCACAGGGAATATAGGCATTGACATGTCAAGAACGAAAATTTCTGTGATGGCGGCACTTGGTTTAAAAATTGAAATTCAAACAGTATGTTGCAATAATTCCTGGTATGCAACTCTAAATTTTTGACTTTATTTTGTGAAATATATTCTTATATTCATGCATAAATATTTATAATATTTATTTTGGCAACATCTGGACAATAACAGGTATTTTTTTTTTTTTTTTTATCATTTTGCAGTTTATTGTACCACATTTGCTTTGGCCCCAATACAGTTTTCCCGAGTGTTCATATTATGTCTGGAGCTATTTGATGTACAGGACAGGCACAGAAAATCTTAAAATATTGAAGTGACGAGGGGGCAAAACCTCAAACTTGGCCTGCTTCCACTGGGCTCAAAACAAACATATATTTTACATTAAGAATCCCACCTGAAAATTTTTCACTTTGTGGTCAAGAAGGAAAAATATCCCTGTCTGAAGCTTACCTTTAAATAAACTTCCTTTTAGAGTGATATGGACTAAAAAAATCCTATCTCTGTATTTTTAGGCTAAATGGTGACATATGATGTGTGTGTGTGTGTGTGTGTGTGTGTGTGTGTGTGTGTGTATATGTCAATTTTCACAGAAGAGGGCTAAATTTCATAATACATCTTAAAACAGCTGAATGTTCTGATGTCTAAAATAACTGTTTCACTTGGTAAACTGTTTTAACTCAGCTAAGGATAGTTGGTTTTTTTAGTGGAGTTTTTTTAAGTACTTATACATAGTCTGTTTAGGCAGTTTGCACACCCTCAAGCATGCTGGCATAGAAGCTAAGACATGTTGTGCCGTGGAGAGGGTCAGCAGAAAAATATCTGAGGCAACTGAAAAAGGCCCACCTTAAAGGTGTATGCTATATTTAGAATATTTTGACCATTTTAACTTGCTATATCACAGCACTTTCTGACAGGGAATTGAAGTTGTGACCTCTCTCTACTCAAAGCCTCCAGACTGTTGACAAAAAAGTAATTTAACCTCACAGAAAACATGAGCTGCATGGGAGTTAAAACACCAAAGTTACACAGCAGATTATCAACTCCTGTGTGAGGTTGTGTTAATTGAAATATGAAAATACTGGCAAGGGTTTGCAGAATGAATGGGTTATGTAATGCAACATTAAATTATAGCAATATAAACAGTATTGTCTTATACTTTATCTTGTTTGAAAATATGAAAGTGTAGTTAAAAAACTGGTATACCATCCAGCTTTACATTGTTTGTTGTACAGTAGAAAAAGGAGGACAACAAATACATTTTATACAAATCTGTCATTAGTTGAGTGTCTCATCAAAGCTATAAATAAAAAGTCGAGAAGATGGAGAGTACAAGATTCATACTCATAATGAATCAAAATGGAAATGGTTTGGAGTTTGAGAGAAATTAAGTGGAATTGCCATAATGACAAGAATATGAAGAACAATATAAAACTTAAAACTGTAAAAAAAATTTGCATAGTAAACATAATCATTTAAAGATAACTTCGTTCCCTCCCTCTTGCACAGTGTAAAATGAAAAGAATCTGTTCATTTTCTTTATTTCTTTTTCATCTAAGGCGCTCTATCTCACAGGTAAACTCAATAATTCCTGTATCTGTAAATTTAAAATTAACAGTGTAACAACAAGCTCAGGTGGATATCCAGGTCAGTACGTGAAGGATCTCAAACAATCAACTTTGTGAAGAATGCTGAGAAACATCTGCGGATTCACTCACCCACGGCCTCTCAGATTGGCATGGCTATCACAAGCCCTAATGGCTTTACCTGGTGGCCCCTTCATTCACAGGATTGACATTTCATGTAGTTAGATTTGGCAGGTGTTCATTCCGCAGAGCATTGGTAGCTTACTTCTCCATTTTATCAGCCCCTGGTTAGAGAGCTGGCCAGAAAATAATTCTGCAGCAATTACCATATGTTGTGATTGTGGTCTTGGAGCAACACTACAACATCTGTGTTATACTGGCATCTGGGGCACCCTGAAAGAAACTTCCTCAGTCTACATTCCTTCCTTGTATCTACTGAACAGGTGCTCCCTGCAACACTGCTCTCCTATGGAGGGGTTTTGGGCCAACCACACAGTTCCTCCCTGTTAAAGCTTTTATGTACACACAGCATGTTTTTAAAAGGGTAATTACTGACTTGTAGAGTGTAAAAGGACTGCTCAAATGGCAGCCTCATATTTTTGTTGTTTAAATTGTTTTTATTGAAAGGATAACAGCCAACTTGTATAGTGTTATATAATGTCTGTGCAACACAACAAAGCACTAACTGTATCTTATTAACTGTTAAAGAAGTTTGGATTAGTAGGGGGTGGTAAATAAATCTCTAAAGATATAAGATGGAGGCTTTTCTTACAGTCTGTCATGAATAGATAGACAAGAACGCACAAACACACCTACACAATACTAAAAGCCCAACTAAATTATGGCAAATTGGCAAATGACAAAACATGCCATAGGTAAATGAAGCCTGCATATGGGGATTCCCTGGCTTAAACAATCAATTATCTCCATAAACTTGCAACATCTATCAACATTTGTCACAAACCATACAGCAGAGCAGGTGGTAAGTGAACACACCGTCCACTGGGGACCAGGGAGAGCAGCCAGCGGGCTCCTAGTCAGGGTGGTGTATATTCCAGTGTTAAGTGATGCCTCCAACTGCAGGGCTGTGCTGGTCTGTCATACAACCACTCAGACCCTCAATGTACATGTTATTATTGTGCAGCAGAATGGCAACTGTCACAGAACCTGGCAATCTTTTCCAAACTGGCTCTGTAGGTGTTTGAAAATGCACACTTTGATTTTCTTACCAAATCAAAGGCTTCTCTCTGCTATTCTGTTTTCCACACCTTCCCTGACCTGCAGCCAACAATGAATATAAAGGAAGTCACGGTGGCCAATGCAGTTAATCACAAACTTTACAGGGCATGACCTGAACACAGACTTATTTCATATTTCAGCTTGTGATTTATTGCATATGACAATTACACATGAAGGGACATTTAATTCAATCATTCCAATGATGTCACCTCACTAATTGATAGGAGCTAGCGCAATTAATCAATTGTATTCATAAAACCACTGGCTCCATGAAACAGACAGATACTGCTTTGCCTTCCACATATAAATATATGTCAGTGACAGTTATTGGGGAAACTAAATTAAAATTACCAAACTTCCTTTATAGAGTATTTAAATAGTCAAGTAAGCAATAGGTAAAAAGAATGTAAAACTGAAAAAAAAGTGACTTTTAACGACAACGTGTGATAAAACGTTTTCCACAAGTACTTTGTGTATACTGCCTGGTCATTTGCAAACATTCCTTAATATTTCCCTCTTGCTTTCTAACAGTGTGACTGCGTGATTTATTGTAGATTTGGAGACATAGATAATGCTTAATGTGCACAAAGCAGAGACAAGAAAAAAATTAAATAAGCCAGAAAGTATGAAGTGAAACACTGCCAAGATGACAATCTGTTTTCAAGAAGTGTGTAATTAGGAGACCAACACATTTTAACATCAATAGAACAGCACTTGGCTCTTCAGAGGAAGGAAACGGAAAGAATTAAACACTTAGAGCATGACCACAGCATCGTTTTTGAATAAATGGGAAGAATAAGTCAATTAAAAGGAGCTATTTCAGTTCATAAAAGATGGGGTAAACACTGGGTTAGCTGCAGAAGAATAATCAGAATCACATTTTGTAGAGCTATAAATTTGTCAAGGGACTGCAGAGAACACAAAGACCTAGAAATTATCTCAAAGACTATTCAAGAATAATTAAACTTTGATGGTTTGCGAAATAATTGAATTATCCATAGAAATTCTGTCTTTATAGCGGGATTTTTACCACGATGTTCATTACAAACACATGGAGGCAGGCTCAGGCAGGCTCATTCTCTTCAAAATATGTTCACATCTCTGCTCTCACTTCAACTTATATAGATAAATGAAGTGATTCTGCACATTTTACCTACTTTAGGAAAAATATATCAAGAACTTCTGTGTATTTGATCATCGAGCGCTTGAAGAAAGTGTGCTGAATTTAATTTTCCTGATATGGAAAGTTACTGTACATTCTTATTGATTTACCAGCCTGCCACTAATGCTTGTTGGAAACAATAGTGGACTGAAATTTAGTGAAAAAATGTAGCACCTGTATGGAAAAAAAAAAGTTTTTACTTACTAAATCTAACATGTATTTAACAATATATTTTAAGGGGTTTTGTTGCTATTTTTATTAGCTTTGCACTCTTCCTTTAGGGAAGCAATACTGTCATATACAAAATTCCTTTTACAGTGACAAAGGGAAGCATAAAAAGCCAACAGAGCATAGAGAAGATGGAAAATGTTCCCAATTATATTCAATATTCAAATTCCTATCTATGTGTCTGTGTATGTGCTCGGTGATCGCAGCGTTACCGATTGCTGCTTGAAGTACTGTAGATTGCTGGCTTTGACATTTTCCCATTGTGCATGGTGGTGCAGCAGGCAATAATTAAATATCAGGTGCATAAGCTGCTCTTTAATTTGACATGTGTGCTTGAGGCAATAAACACATGTGGTGCAGTGGGGGCTGCATAATTGCAGAGGAATAAAATATCATATCAAGAGTGAGAGGATCATTGTATCAGGTACCCGATGACAGCTCGTTTGATCATTATGCCAAGGCTAAAGAGGTTGGCTAATTAGTTGTCATTAAAACTCACCCTCTAATCAGGGCTCGCTCTTGCATAAAAAATGTCCCTATCACATGATAAGAGAACAATGCCCTTAACCCTTTCAGGCCAACCTCAGTGATTACAGCTACCAGCTATGGGAATAATGAAACATGCATAGCTAGATATGACTTTGTTTTATATTTTTGCAAAAGTTAGGATAAAATGAACCAGTGTTGTTATGTGGTGGTTGGTTACAAGTGCCTTTAAAGGGAATATCTGAAGCTGATATTCACTATTATTTGGCCCACATGAGCTTTGATTAGTCGTTTTTTCTATTCAATCATAAGTCCTAAATTCATCAGGCCAGCGGTAACATGCAAGCTGATGCGCTGAACAGGATGGAGAAAATAGGAGCAAATCAGTGAACAGAGATAAAGAAGACTGGTCTCAACGCACAGCAGCACAGGAGCATTATATCAGTTTAAGTGGGAATGACTTCTTCAGACAACACCCTGGTGAGAGGACCCTTGAAGTCTCAGAAACCATGGGTGCCTCTTGCCATGACTTTCAAATATGGCAGAAAGTGCTCTAGTGAGAGACCCATGCATTATTAGCTGACAGCCCCATATAAATAATAAGGTACATAATGCCAAGTGTGAGTGCATGTGTCTCCGCAAGGACGCTCAACAGGTGCACCTCTCATTGCTACATTTCCATTTTGTTCAACAAAGAGCCTTCCTGCGTGAACAACTTCTGTCTGAAAGCTTTGCCTGATCATTCTTTTATGTGCCACTTCCCAGAATGCACAGCATTCACAGGACCTCATGATAATAGGCTCGTCGGGACACAGAGAAAGGAGCGAGACGCTTGTCAGAGTGGATACATCCGTGCCTTACCCGAGGGAGATGGTTCAGTGCACGACACATCAGCTACAGGACACTGAGAGACCCTCTCCCCCCTTCCCCTGCCTCCTCACAGACTAATGGTTGTCAAGTCGGTGAGGGCCTGTGCTCTTGTCTGGGCCAGGCCTGTTGTCATGTGAAATCCATTAGAGGTCGCAAGCACATAGGATGGGCGGTCGATTGATAAGGCAGGGAGAGAAGTGAGGCAGAAGCAGGGGAAGAAAAGAAGCTTTTTATCTCCCGACTATACTGTACTCCCCATAAGGACTTGTTAAAGCAAACTGAAGTAGAGTGGAAAATTGATGGAGATGTCTTATATTATGATTGTACTTCTGAGGCATGGGTTGTAAGGTTTTATTCTGAAATGGCAAGAAAATTGAAAATAGTCTGCTGTGTAATCCAAAACATGTCAAATGGAAGCTGTCTTGCTGCCCACAAAGATATATAGCACATTCTCTAAAATGGCAATAGACTGCTATTCACTTTACTTTTGAAGAACATTACTGTGCTCACCTGTGACTACCTAAACACTCCTATTGTCACATACATATCTTCTCTAGTTAATCAGTTTATCATTGAACTTATTTATTTCCGTTTTCTGTCATCTTTCTTTACATTTATTTATAGTTCTCGAATTCCAAAATTTCCAAACTTCTTACAAATCTCATCTTTTTTAATACTTGACACTGTTGCAAACTATGAAAGACATGTTAGCCTCAGTGACAGCACACTGAGTCACACTGTGGGTTTCCTAATTAGATTAATTTACAAGTAATTTACTGGGGAGCTACGAGAACCAGTCCATATGCTATTCACTTACTGCTTATTTTTTAATTTATTAAAATTTTGCATGAGACACCCAGAGAACAACCTATCTTCCTTACAAATCAGTCAAAACAGCAGCATGTTTTTTGGGTCTAAGCACATTGAGTAGTTTTTTTTAAGTGTCAAACATGACATTAATAATGCATTTTGCATTTTCTTTTTTATGCTTATTTCACATCATATATGAGTAATGATTAGCATCTTGTACTGTGAGGCAGGACAGTTACCCATATTTTTGAAATGGATATAACAAATATTTTTTTTAAAGCAAAGCATACTGCACATTCCTCTAATAAATATTTATATTTAGCAGATCTACTTTTCAACCCTTATAGTACAGTTTTTTTAAGATAAATCTTTTTCATCAGGAGCGTGTTTGGTTATCGTATTTGGTGAAGATAACAATAGCGCTCCAGTGAAGGTGGTAGCATCGCTTGCCTTCACAGATGCTTTCAAGAGTGAGATAACATTTGCTTCTTCCTGTTAGGATGTTGTAGCTTTACTTTTTTCAGAGTTGTTTTTGTTTCCCTTTGGCTAATGTATTGACACCTAAAGGAATAGAAAGTCTTCCTTTTTTTTTTTTTAATACAACTCTCCTTGCCTTATCAAGACAGTTCATTTTAGTAACTTTATCCTTCGATGTCTTACCTTATAAATTTCAGAAAATTTTACATCATTATTTGTTTTGGAAATGAAAAATCTGTATGTTGTGTGTTTGTCACAATCTGTTCTTCCTTGAAAAAGTTCTTTTATTAGCATCTTTTCCAAACAGGTAAAAAACAAAATATTGACTTATATTGATTAACTGAAACATTAATTGGTGGTTAGTTTTGGAGCACTGGTTTTAAATCTTGCTTGTGAAGCTCGTGAAGTGAACCTTTTGTTTACATGATTGTAACTGGTTGTGTATTACGAGATTTGTATGTGTCTAATGTGTATGTGAGGTCCATACAGTTATCTAAATACAGGCTTTAATAAGTAATTTTGTTTGTCAAAGTCTGTGTTTGCTTACATATGGTACTGAATATTGTTGTTTGTTGATACCCACATTTGCTTACATATGAGACTGAATGTAGCTGTTTCAGAATATTGTCTGAAACTGGTGCTCTCCTGGGGTCTTTTGAAGGATACTACTGAGCTACCTATGATAATTAGAGAGCTATGACCTTCTCATTAGAGCCAGGAGGCTGCTCTTTCTCTCTAGCCCTCCTTTCTACTACCATGCAGGCCTGCCACAGGACAACCAGTATATCAAAGGAAAAATATTTATTAAAAGTAAAATTACAAAATACACAGCACAGCCTTTGAATTACAGCCCCTCGTATATGCAGAGTCAAATGAATTGCTGTGCTTAGCCTACCTAAAACCCTTCTCATCCTGCTCACTTGTAGCTTAAATTTTTCATTACAAATTTCCAGGGCTTCAAAGTAGCATCTCAGAGCTTATCCCTTTCTTTTCCTCTGACAAAGACAAAGACCAATTTTTTTGGCTTGGTATATTGCTCGCTTTTATATCTAAATGTCAAAAAGGCTGGATTAAATAGTCATCTGGTAAGACTGGCAGGAAAGAATAAGGGGTGCATCTAGCAGAAGGGGTCTAAAAGCTATTTAATTAATCTTCCAACTTAATTTGTTTGTTTTTTTGTCTGATGTACTGTATAAGTCATTAGCATCTCAGTGTTCACTGAAAACCATTTAACACTTTAAACTTCTAAAAGTTTGTTTTGTAAGTCTCATGGCTGAATAATAGCTTTGAGGTGTGTGTTTGTGTGTCTGTGTGTGCATGTTTGTATTATTTTTTTTAAAGCAAATGCATCTGGAACTGGAGACAAAATGGTAAACAATACCAGGATTTGCACCGCTGTTTCATGTGAGGACTCAGCAGAAGAAGATGGGCTGAGTTGTAAATAGTTGTCTGACAGTCGACAGTTTATACTTCTGTGTTAAATGCTCTGTAGGTATGTGGTAACCCTTCTGAAACCCTATGCCATAACCTACGTTGTCAAGTGTTCTCTCCTATACTCACATGGTAAAGAAGAAAGACGTCCACAAGCACAGCAAAAGCTGGAAGATGACTGTTAATACAGGTGCAGCAATAGCTCCACCCTGAAAGGCAAGAATTGGCTATGGAAGTACTTTGCGTTTGAGGCAGATGATCTGCTAACTGATCTGGAAAATGCAATATGCAAACAATGTTATACAGCTTTTCAGACCGAGGGAGGAAATTTAAAGAAGCACCTAAAAGGTCACTGTCTAGATCTGTTCAAAGAATTCAAGTTCAGTATATTTCAAATCATGTTAACAACATCCAAAGTATTATTCTTCTTATTCATCCTGAAATACACATTACCATTTTTTTGAGACAGCTGACATTTCAACTATAAAATCAACTATGACTAAATACCTAAATACCATTTTTGTAATGTTCAAATATTTTTTTAAATAAAGGAGTTTATGTTTATGTATATGGGATAATCTTTTTACCTTGGTATTGAATTGGGTATCAAGAATTCTACTGGTATTGTTACTGACTACTAAATTTCTGGTATCATCACATCTCTGTGTCTGAGGGCTATTTTTATGAAAACACTAATGCATTAGCCTGAAATCTTAAGAGATATGCTGAACTTATTATCAAATGATATAAGGTGACCAAGTTTTCTCTCTTATCTTAAAGCTAAACTACTGTCACTGAACACTTAATTAAGCCATTTTGGGCTGTTGTTACAGGATTAAGCCAAAAGCAGAAATTTATTATACCTTAAAGCACTGGATATTGTAGACACCCCTGTTTCTACAGGTCAGAACTAGCCATAATGATCAATAATTAATTTTGGAAAGGACTGATCAGTCCACACTGAATTTAAAACAGACCAAACAAGTATCCATATTTGTAAAAAATTATAAAAAATGAATGGTAGAAATTAGTATATCAGAGGGAAAGCTCAGGTTGAGCAGTTTGGAGACAAGACTAGAGAGGCAAAGCATGTGCAGAGGAAGGATAGTGGATATATTGGACAAAGGATGTTGAATATGGAGCTGCCTGGGAGGAGGAAATAAGGAAGACCTCAGAGGAGGTTCATGGATGTAGTGAAGGAGGACATGCAGAGGGTTGGTGTGACAGAAGAGGATGCTAGGGATAGAGTGAGATGGAGGCAGATAATCCACTATGGCGACCCCTAAAGGGAGAAGAACAACAACAAGGAGGTGGTCAATTTTTTTTTTTGGTTCTTAACTTTGGATTTAAGTGTTTGACCAATATGGAGCAGCATTTTTGTAAGTGGGTCTTTGTTTGCTTCCAAGATAAGAATATAATATATATGCACAAGGTTGTGTTTATGGCAAAAACACAAAAATAACATAGCAGTAAAAAAAACATAGCAGTATGCCTGAAAATGTGGAAACAATGTCACTTGGCAGCTTCTGCACTAAGTCACTATATAAATGGGTAAAAAGTATAATTTGAATGGATACAAAAAAATAAAAGAAAATTAAATTGCATGTACAGAATCACATATTAAATCTGGGGAAGAAAAAAGAGTCTGATGAGTTTGCCTCATAATAAGGTTTATAAAGGTTCCTCCGTACATACTGTAAGTTAAACTTGTAGTATAAAGGTATTTAACTTTCATACCTTAAATCCATTGAATTTTGAGATACATAAATAAAAAGAAAAAAAATGTATACTTCTGTTTCACGTAACATTTTTGGTGATGCAGTTCTACAAACCCAATTCCGAAAAAGTTGGGATGCTCTGTAAATGTATGTAAATAAAAACAAAATTCAATGATTTGCAAATCTCATAAACCAATATTTTATTCACAATAGAACACAGAAAACATATTAAATGTTTAAACTAAGAAAATGTACCATTTAAAAAAAAAATTAGCTTATTTTGAATTTGATGACAGCAACATGTCTCAGAAGAGTTGGGACAGGGCCTTGTTTGCCACTGTGTAACATCCCCTTTTCTTTTAACAACAGTCTGTAAACATCTGAGAACTGAGGAGACCAGTTGCTTTTTTTCATGACAGAATCACACTTGTTTTTAATGAAGTGCCACCTGAGGGCCTGAAGGTCAATGATATCCAGTAATTATTTTTTGGCTCATCCTTTGCACACAGAGATTTCTCCAGATTCTCTGAATTAGAGATTATTACTGAGATATTCAAAGTCTTCACAATTTTACGTTGAGTTTTTTGCCTATTGCTGCCTGATAACCTCTGCCTATCTTTACTGTGAAAGAGTGCGTAAAAAGATTGTGGAATACTACAAAAACAATGTTCCTCAAATTGCAAAGGCTTTGCAACTCTCATCATCTACAGTGCATAACATCATCAAAAGATTCAGAGAAACTGGAGATATCTCTGTGCGTAAGGGACAAGGCCGAAAACCTTTATTGGAATGCCCGTGGTCTTCGGGCCCTCAGACGACACTGCATCACTCATCGGCATGATTGTATCAATGACATTACTAAATGGGCCCAGGAATACTTCCAGAAACCACTGTCAGTTGACACAATCCGCCGTGCCATCTGCAGATGCCAACTAAAGCTCTATCATGCAAAAAGGAAGCCATATTTGAACATGGTCCAGAAGCGCTGTCATGTCCTGTGGGCCAAGACTCATTTGAAATGGACTGTTTCAAAGTGGGAAAGTGTTCTATGGTCAGACGAGTCCAAATTTGACATTCTTGTTGGTAATCACGGACGCCGCGTCCTCTGGGC